>PITA01004903.1:0-117411 GCA_004023965.1 Spilogale gracilis | reverse complement strand
AGAAAGAGAGAAAGAAGGAGAGAGAAAGGGAGGGAGTGAAGAAGGAAGGAAGAAAGGAACAAAGAGAGGAAGAAGGGAAGGGAGGGAGAGAGGGAAGGAGGAAGAAAGGAGAGAGAGAGAGAGAGAAAGAAAGAGAAAGAAAGAAAGAAAGAAAAGAAAGAGTTATATTTGGATATATTGGAGAGTGCAGTTGGTGAAGACTAGAGGCAGTGAAAACTACTTCAAATGTGCAGGCAGCATTACAAAATTTCAAGGAACATGAAAACTCAAGGGTATGTAATACTACCAAAAGATCAAAATATATTCCAGTAACCTAGCTCAAGAGGTAGAGATTTGTGATTTAACTGATAAAGAACTCAAAAGAGCTATTTTAAGGAAACTCAATGATCTGCAAGAAAACACAGAAAGACAATTCAACAATATCAGGAAAACAATAAAAAAAGAAACAAAAACCAAAACGAGAAGTTTAACAAAGAGATGGAAATCACAGAAGAGGACCAAACAGAAATTCTGGAGCAAAAGAATAAAAATGGATGATGTGAAAGTATAATAGAAAGCACCAACAGAAGAATGGATCAAGCCTAAAAAAGAATCTGTGAGATAGAAGACAGGGACTCTAAAATTATCCAGTCCAAGGGGGACAAAGGAAAAAGAATGAAAAAGAGTAAAGTAAGCCTACATGATCTGTAGGACACCTTCAAATGAACCAATTTGCAAATTGTTGGAATTCCTAAAAAAGAGGAGAGGGAAGAAGAGGCAGAAAGCTTATTTAAAGAAATGATGGCTGAAAACTTTCCAAATCTGAGGAGTGATTTGGATATTCAAATTTACGAAGCTCATAGGTCATCAAACAAAACCAACTTAAAGAGACCCTCTCCAAGCCACTTTATAATAAAACCATCAAAAATCAAGGACAAAGAGAGAATCTTAGAGCAAGAAGAGAAAAAAAAACAAACAAAAACCTTGCTTTCAAAGGAAGCCCCATTAGGCTATCAGTGGATTTCTCACTAGGAACCAGAGTGGGATAATATATTCAAAGTTCTGAGAGAGAAAAAACAAAACCAAACAAAAACAACAAATGCTAAACAAAAAAATTCTATCTGGCAAAGTTATCTTTACGAATGAAGGAGAAGTGAAGACTTGCCAAGACAGTAATGACAACAACAACAACAACAGCTAAAGGATGGAATTCATCACTGCCAAACCTGCTACAAGAAATGCTGAAAAGCCAAAATGAAAAGAACACTAATCAGTAACATGAAAACTTATGAAAACATAAAACACATGGATAAAAGTGAATATATAGTCAAATTCAGAATACCCTAATACTGTAATAACAGTGCTGTATTTAACCCTTCACTCTAGCATAAAGGTTAAAGGACAGGAGTACTAAAAATATCTAAGGTACAATAATTTGTTAATAGATACACAGTATAAAAAGAGGTGAATTGTGACATCAAAAATGTACTGTTTTTAGTGGGGTTCAGGTTAGGTCATTACCAATGTAACTAGACTGTTGTGTCTATAAGATGTTTTTTGCAAGCTCATGGTAAGTGCAAAACAAAAACATAATAGTCACTAAAGGTAAAGAGAAGGAATCAAAGCATACCACTATGGACTATCATCAACTCATAAAAGAAGGCAGCAACAGAGGAAGAAAGAAACAAGGGAACCATAAAAAACTGGAAAACAATTAAATCCTTATCAATCAATAATTAATCTAAATGTAAATAGGTTAAATTCTCCAATGAAAAGGCAGAGCAGATGAATGGATTAAAAAAAGTTTAAATATATGCTGTGTACAAGGGACTCACTTTAGCTTTATGGACACACATAGGCTCAAAGTGGGAGGATGGAAAAAGACATTCCATTCAAATGGAAATCAAAACAGAGTAGGGGTAGCTACCTATATTTTTATTAGACAAAATAAACATTAAGCCAAAAATGGTAACAGGAGAGAAAGAAAGTCATTATGTAATGATAAAGGGGTCAATTCATCAAGACAATATAACATAAATTAAAAAACCTAACTTTTATACTTCAAAGAATTAGAACAAGAACAAACTAAGCTCAAAGTTAGCAGAAGGAAGAAAATAATAATAAAGATCAGAGCAGGGGAAAAAAAGAAAAGAAAAGAAATAGTTAGGATCTAAAAAATAAAAAATAAAAAAGAAAGGAGCCTCATATACATAAAATAAAAAATGAAAGAAGAGACATTATAACTGATACCACAAAAATACAAAGGATCATAAGAGATTATGATGAACAATTATGTACCCATAAATTGGATAACCTAGAAGAAATGGATACACTCCTAGAAGCATACAACCTACCAAGAATGAACCATGAAGAAATAGAAAATCTGTACAGACCAATAATGACTAAGGAATTTAAGCAGTAATTAAAAGCCTCTCAACAAAGAAAAGCCCAGGACTAGATTATTTCACTGGTGTATTCTAACAAACAAAAAATTTAAAGAATTAATGCCAGTCCTTCTCTAACTTCCAAAAAACCGAAAGGGAAGGAAAGCTTCAAACTAATTTCACAAGGCCAGCATCACTCTAATATCAAAGCCAGATAGATAAGGACATACCAAAAAAGGGGGGGGGGGAGAGAGAATAATTAAAAAAAAAACTACAGACAAATATCTCCCATGATTATAAATATGAAAATTCTCAACAAAATACTAGCAAACTGAATTTAAAAGCACATTAAGAGGATCAGCTATCATGATAAAGTAGAATTTATCCCTGGTCTTTCCAGAGTCCGGCATCCCTTGGTTTGTTAGTATGGAATGGAGGAAAGGAGAGAGCAGAGAGAGGGAATTTACATGTATCAGTTACCTACTATGTGCTGGTGGATTCACCCAACATCCTTCAACCCCCCTGGGCTATCTGTCATACTACTCATGGGTTTATAGATAGAGAAATGAAGGATCAGAGAGGCTTTAAAAAATACAGAAAACCCCCCACCCTGACCTCCTTCTACTAGGTCATGTGGTAAATAAGTGGGAGGCATCAGAGCAATCTATACTTTCAGTGCCAACCCAATCAAAATTCCACCAGCGTTTGTCAAAGTGCTGGAACAAAAAATCCTAAAAGTTATATGGAACCAGAAAAGACCCCAAATTGCTAAGAAAATGTTGAAAAAGAAAAACAAAGCAAAAATGGATACATAGAACAATGGAACAGAGTAGAAGAGTCCAAATATGGACCCTCAACTCTATGATCAAATAGTCCTCAACAAAGTAGGAAAAATATCCAGTGGAAAAAAGAGTCTCTTCAATAAATGGTGCTGGGAAAATTGGAGAGTTACGTACTGAAGAATGAAATTCGACCATTCTTTTACACCACACACAAAGATAAACTCAAAATGGATGAAAGACCTCAACGTGAGGCAGGAATCTATCAAAATCCTACAGGAGAACAAAGGCAGTAACCTGTTTGACATCAGCTACAGGAACTTCCTTCAAGACATGTCTCCAAAGGCAAAGGAAACAAAAGCAAAAATGAACTTTTGGGACTTCATCAAAATAAAAAGCTTCTGCACAGCAAAGGAAACAGTCAACAATACAAAGAGGCAACCCATGGAATGGGAGAAGATATTCGCAAATGACACTACAGACAAAGTGCTGATATCCAAGATCTATAAAGAACACCTCAAACTCAACCCCAAAAAAGATGATCACATCAAAAAATGGACAGAAGACATGAACAGACACTTCTCCATAGAAGACATACAAATGGCTAACAGACACATGAAATAATGTTTGTCATCATTTGCCATCAGGGAAATTCAAATCAAAACCATGTTGAGATACCACCTTATGCCAGTCAGAATGGCCAAAATTAACAGGACAGGAAACAATAAGTGTTGGAGTGGCTGCGGAGAAAGGGGAACCCTCTTACACTCTTGGTGGGAATGCAAGTTGGTGCGGCCGCTTTGGAAAACAGTGTGGAAATTCCTTAAAAAATTAAAAATAGAGAGCTCTCCTATGACCCTGCAATTGCACTACTGGGTATTTACCCCAAAGATACAGAGTAGTGAAAAGAAGGGCCATATGTACTCCAATGTTCATTGCAGCAATGGCCACAATCACCAAACTGTGGAAAGAGCCAAGGTGCCCTTCAACAGACGAGTGGATAAAGAAGATATGGTCCATATATACAATGGATTATTACGCCTCCATCAGAAAGGATGAATATGCAACTTTTGTAGCAACATGGATGGGATTGGAGGAGATTATGTTGAGTGAAATAAGCCAAGCAGAGAAAATCAAGTATCATATGGTTTCACTTACTTATGGAGCATGAGGAGTAACATGGAGGACATTAGGAGAAGGAAAGGAAACAGAAACTGGGATAAATCAGAGAGGGATATGAAGCATGAGAGACTGTAGACTCAGAAACAAACTGAGGGTTTTGGAAGGGGGATGGGGGAATGGGTGAGCCTGGTGGTGGGTATTAAGGAGGGCACTTATTGCAAGGAGCACTGGGTGTGGGGCATAAACAATGAATCTTGGAACACTGAAAAAAATAAATTATTATTAAAAAAAAAAAAAGAATTTATCCCTGGGATACAAGGATGTTTCAACATAAGTAAATCAATAAATGTGATACATCACATTAAGAGAATAAGTGATAAAAATCACATGATAACCTCCATAGATGCAGAAAAAGCATTTGACAACTACAACATCATTTCATGTTAAAAACTCCTCCCTCACAAGTTGAGTGTAGAAGGCACATATCTCAAAATAATAAGGGTTGTATATGATAACCCCACAGCTAACATCATACTCAATGGTAAAATGTTGAAACCTTTTCATCTAAGGTGAGGAATAAGACAAGGGTGTCCACTCTCACCACTCTCCTGTTCAACATAGCACTGAAATCCTAGGCAGAGCAATCAGGCAAGAAAAAGAAATAAAATACATCCAACTGGAAAAGGATATAAATTTATCTTTGCAGAGAACAGGACCTTTTGTAGAAAATTCGAAAGACTCCACACAAAAACTATTAGAATAAATGAATTCAGTCAAATTGCCGGATACAAAAATCAACTTATAGAAATCAGTTGAATTTTTATACACTAACAACAAAATATCTAAAAGAGAAATTAAAAAACTGCAATGTCATTCACACACAATAGCATCACAAAACAATAAAATACTTAAGAATAAATTTAAACAAGGAGGTGAGATATGTATACTGAAAACTGTTAAGACTTTGATGAAAGAAATTGAGGAAGAAACAAATAAATGGAAAGATATCCTATATTTATGGCTCAGAACAGTTAATATTGTTAAAATGTTCATACTACCCAATACCATCTACAGATTGGATGTAGTCCCTGCCAAAATTCCAGTGGCATTTTTCATAGAAATAGAAAAAATAATCCTAAAATTTGTCGGGAACCACCGAAACACCTAATTACCAAAGAAATCCTAAAAAAGAAGAAGCTGGAGACATCATATGTCCTGATTTCAAACCATACTCCAGAGCTATAGAAATCAAAACAGTATGGTTCTGGTATAAAATTAGACACACAGACCAATGGAACCCAGAGCCCAGAAACAAACCCATGCAAATATCATCAACTAATATTTGACAAGGGAACCAAGAATATTTAATGGGGAAAGGATAGTCTCTTCAATAAGTGGTGTTGGGAAAATTGAAGAACTACATCCAGAAGGAAATTGGTAACAACATTCACAAAAATTAAATTGAAATGGAATTAAAGACTTAAACATGAGAACTGATACCATAAAACTCTCAGCAGAAAACATAGGGGGAAGTATCCTTGACATTGATTAGACTTAACAACGTTTTTGGATGTGACTCTGGCACCAAAAATATAAACAACAAAAGCAAAAAATTAATAAATGGAACTACAGCAAACTAAAAGCTTCTATGCAGCAAAAGAAACAACAAAATAAAAAGACAACCTACCAAATAGGAAAAATATTTGCAAATCATATATCTGATAAGGGCTAATATCCAAAATATAAAAATAACTTATACAACTCAATAGTAAAAAATTAAACAATCCAACTTAAATAGGAGCAGAAGTACTGAATAGACATTTTCCCAAAGAAAACATCTAACAGGTACATAAAAAGATGTACTATATCACTAATCATCGGAAAAAGAAAATCCAAACCACAATGGGATATCCTGTCACACTTGTTACAATGACTATCATTAAAAACACAAGTGATAAGTGTTGGTGAGAATGTGGGAAATGTGTACGGTTAGTGGGAATGTAAATTGGTTCAGCCACTATGGAAAACAGTATGGAGGTTCCTCAAAAAGTTTAAAGAGAATTACCATATGATCCAGAGGCCCTACTTCTGAGTACGGATCCAAAAGAAATGAAACCAAGATCTTTAAGTTACCTGCTTTCCCATGTTCACTGCAGCATTATTCATAGTAGCCAAGATAGTGAAGCATCCCAAATTCCTATTATTGGATAAATGGATAAAGAAGATGTTATATATGTGTGTATATCTTCTATATATATACACACACATATGTAAAATAGAATATTATTCCACAACAGGAATAAAGGAAATCCTGTCATTTATGACAAAAAGGGTGGAACTTGAGGTCATTAAGGAAAATGAAATAAGTCAATGAAAGACAAATACTCACTTATATGTGGAATCTAGAAAAGCTGATCTCATAGAAATGGAGACTATAATGGTTGCTATCAAGGGCTGGGGGCTGGAAGCAATGGGGAAATGTTGGTCAAAGGGTACAGAGTGCCAGTGATAAAGTTATAAGCCAAATAAGTTTTGGGGATCTAATACACAACATGGTGATTATAGTTAACAATACTGTATTATACACCTGAAAGTTGCTAGGAGGGTAGATCTTAAATATTCTCACCACCAAAATGAATTGATAATTATGGGAGTTGATTATAGTGTTAACTAATGCTAGAGTGGTAATTATTTCACAATACATAAGTGTATCATATTAACACTATGTAAATCTTATAAAGTTTCACAATCTTATATGTCAATTATAACTTCATGAAGCTAAAATTTTTATATAAGAATAAATTTCAATAGATTATTTTATTAATCTAATTTAGCTATACCCTATAAATAATGGAACATTTATACGATGCAATATTGCATAGCCATTCACATACACACACACACACACAAATGCACACATGCACAACATTTAACAACATTGGGAAATACTCACAATATAATGTGGAATAAAAGAAAAAGTTATAATTGCATAGACAGTGCTAACTAACTAATTCTGTTTGAGAAACACAAATCAAATCAGGCTAAGCCCATGAAGGTAGAGTTATAGAGAACAAAGATTATTGTTTGTTGACAGAATTATTTCCAAATATAAATATTGCTTATCTCTGAACAGTGATATTATGAGTAACTTCTATTTTCTTCTCTAGTCATTTCTGTGTTTTATAAATTGTTCCTAGAATGTATATCATCCTTAAAACTAATGAAAAGATTAAAAATATTTTTGGCTACTATGGAAAAAACAGTATGGCATTTCCTCAAAAATTAAATATAAAATTACCATGGGATCCAGGAATTCCATTCTGGGCATATATCCTAAAGAATTAAAAGCAGGTAGTCAAACAGATATTTGTTTTGTTTTTTTAAAGATTTTATTTATTTATTTGAGAGAAAGAGAGCAGAGCAACAAAGAGCGTACAAGCGTGGGCGGGGGGGAGGGCAGAGGAAAAGGGAGAAGCAGGTTCCCTGCCGAACAGGGAGTCTGAGGCAGGGCGTCATCTCAGGACCCCAGGATCATGACCTAAGCCACAGGCAGTTGCTCAGTTGACTGAGCCACCCAGGTGTCCCTCCAACAGATATTGTATTCCCGTCTCTATAGCAGCATTAGTCACAACAGTCAAAAAATGGAAGCAACCCAAATGTCTATCAATGTAAAAGTGAAAATCCAAAATATATTATAAATGTAAAATGAAATACCCTTCAGCCTTTCAAAGTAAGGAAATTCTGCCACATATTACATGAATGAGCCTTAGACATTATGCTAAGTGAAACATTCCAGTCACAAAAGGGTAAATACTATATTCTTTCACCGATAGGAGGCACCTGAAGTAGTCAAATTCATAGAGACAGAAAGAAGAATGGATGTTACCAGGGGCTGGGAGGAGGGGGCGATATTTGGGGTGGAGAGTTTCAGTTTTGCAAGATGAACAGAGTTCTGGAAAGGAAGGCAGTGAAAGTTGCATCACCCGATGGATGTACTTAATGTCACTGAATTGTACACTTAAGAAATTATTAAAATGACATATTTTGTTATATAAGTACCACAATTTTAAAAATTGTTTTTATTGGATTTGAATTAAAATCCAGATAATACTAGAATCTCAGTTAAAGTGAGGGAGTTGGTGATTAAGTTGGAAGGCAGTGGGCCAAATTATGGAGGGTCTTGACCACCCTGCTGAGCTGTATGGTAGGAGGAACCATGGGGGAGAGGGGAGGGGGCACTGCAGGAGAGCCAGCCTGGCAGTCATGCCTGCGATGAACGGTGCTAGAGTAGAAGGAGAAGCAAAGGAAGCCAACAGCTCTCAAAAGCCTCTTATATCCTGGATGCTCTGCATATGCCTCTCTATCTAAAGGACGTTTAAAGAGATAAAGGCCAAGAGAAGCAACTTGCCCAGGGTCCCAGGCTGCAGACAGCAGCCCCCTGTCTTGAGTTCAGATGTCTCTGGGCTCACATCTCCGCTCTTTCCTTCATGCCATGCATACCTTCACCTATTATAAATGAAAGAAAGGAGGCGAGATGGTGGAAGAGGGAATGGGAAGAAGACAGAGGAAGTGGGAAAAATGGAGAGAAAGAGAAATGAAAGAGAATGAGATTTGAAGCTGCAAACAAGAACAAACTTTTAAATAAGGCCCTGAGTCTGCATTGAACTTTGGACAATTATGGTTTGTCAGCATGGTAACTGATTCATAATTATTTTATGGGAGTTTAGCAACTCTGTATGTAACTGGCTCAGAGCAGTTGCAGAGCTGTTAATCCTGAATGTTTATTACCCACCATTCAATAAATAGCTTAATAAATCTAAAGAAGTCCAATTTATGGGGATGGTTATGGCGTGCTATTCAAATTTCAAGCAATTACAATAAAACCATGTCTATTGAGGGTAATGTAGGGGTTTTTTAAATTTGATATGGGAGGATGCTGTACTTCACATCCCTTCGAGCTACTTTTTGTTCTCTGTCTAGGTCATAGGTGGAAGGGCAGAGGTCAGAGGCTGCCATTTTGCTGTCTGCCAGGCTGATGGAGTGAGTTGGGACACAGGCTCACTGTCACCTTCCGTGCTGTTTGGAGATCTAGATTCCTGGTGACAGTGACATTACAAAGCTGTTTGGTTTCTTGTTCAGGGTTTATCTCTGACCTTGGGGTAGTACAGCATGTCACAGCTGGTATTGGGTGAGTTTTGGGCATCTTCTAGAAGGTAAGTGATTTGGGAAGAGTAGGAGTGATGATTTCTTTCCTCACAGCTCCTGTCAAGATCAGGGACTTCTCTGAGCCCAGTTAAACTACACAGAGGACTGAGGGTAGATTTAAAAGGTGATAAGAAACCACAAGCACACATGTACACACTTTATGACATTACTTACCCTTGGCCCATGGATTTCCTCTCATTCCCTGACACTTTGCCTTGTCTCCCAATAAGGGGCAAGTGGTTGGAAGTGATGCAAAGTGAGAAAGAAACTAACCTAAAAGAGAGCAGATCTGGTCTTGGCTTTGGCTCTTACCTTTACTGTGTGACCTTGGACAGGTCACTTCAACGGTGGGGTCTCAGTTTCCCCTCCCAGTTCTGACACTGTGGTTTGATGCTTCAGTGAAAGAGAGAAATAGGGGAATAAGAGAGACAGTCAAAAGAGGTGCTCTACAGAGGAAGATCCCTAACTGAATTGGGGACAAGACTACAATTGTCCAAAGGCAGAAGTCTAAATCCATCTTCTTTCAGGTCAAACACTTATTGAATACCTATCTATGCAATGAGCAGTTCAATGTTCCAAACTGCACATAAGTGAGACTCATTACGACCCCCCCACCCCCAATAAGAGTTCAAATCTAGTGAAACAGGAGACACAGACTTAAATACTTATAGTACAAGAGGTAAATGCTAAACTGGCATTTTGGAGAAAGTATTTTAGGAGCATAGTGGAGCAAAATCATTCATTTTGAGTGATTTTGAGTTGGAGAAAGATGTGTTTAGGTCAGCCTTGATGGAGAATTGGTATTTGAGCTAGGCCTTGAAGACAGATGAAGAGGCATTCACCACTGAGAAAATGGGGGGAGGGAAGCAGCAAATGCGAAGTGTGGAAGTGTGTTCATTCACCTCCAACATGCCAGAAATGGTTTGGGGCATTGAGGATATAATAGTAAACAAGAGAGCCTCTGATTTCATGGAGCTTACAGACAAGTGGGTAGGGACAGGTATTAAATAGTAAAATATATCCGTGAATAAGGTGGTCTTAAGAAATGGACAATCACATGTTCCTGGAGTGTGGGGTGCATAGTGAGGAAAAAATGGATATGAACTTGATAGGACACACACTTAAAAGACTGTGGAGGGTCTAATGTGCAGTGCTGGGGAGCTTGTGCTTTATTCTTCAGGTAGTAGGGAACTAACAAAGATTTTTTTTTAGTGGAGAAACATAACCAGATTTATGTTTTAGAACTAAAACAAGAACTAAAATCAAGAAAAGAATACATTAGTGTGAATGAGGTTGGCTGCTGAAAAAGTAATTAGAGAAAGCAATTGCTGAGAAAGCAATTATTACTGTAGTCTAAGAAAAAGATGAGAATAGACGTAAGGCCATAGCTGTGGTAATGAAGACAAGGAGACAGATATGAAAGGCACTTCAGAGACACAAACAAGATCTGGTGACACGAGCAGTGAATGAGAATGAGGCAGAGATGGTACCATTTACAGACTGAGTGACTTGGGAACTAGACTGTTCTCAAAGATAAAGAATACAGATGGAAAATCATGCATTTAGATTGGAGATGCCTATGATAGCTAGTAAGTTCCAAGTTAGCAGTGTCAGCTTGGGTCTCATATGATCCAGGCTGATGGAGAATTGTCATTCTCCAGGTGATTGGAGAATTATCATTTCAGGGCTTTAAACTGAAGTCATGAGAATGCATGGGTCCACTCAGAAAAGAATGAAGAAGACTAAGCCACACTGATGAAACTAATGCAGAAGATGAGTGAAGAAATTCAGAACGAACACTCAGGGAGAATGATGTTCTAGAATCAAGGAAAGAATATTACACACACACAAATATACACACACATATATCTATATAGATATCTATATCTCTATATATGTGAGGTATAGAAAGGAGATGTAGACTGAAGGAAGAAAAATTCATTCCTTCTGGTGGAGAAGTCAAGGAACTTCCTGCAGAAGTGCCATAAAGTTGAGTTTTGAAAGACTGAAAGGATTTTGCCAGGTGGACGAAGATGGGACATTCATTCCAGAGACTGAGAATAGTATGTGCAATAAAATGAAGGCAAGAAGGAAGCTGTCATGTGTTTTAGGAACTACAAGCAATATGGTATTGTTGGAGCATGAAGTGTGTTGGGGCGTGCCAATGGATGGGTTGCTAAAAGGCAAATAGGGAGCAAATCATAAACGGCTTTAGGTGCCATGCTTTAGGCTAAGAAGTTGGTCTTCACCTTGTAGATGGAGATAAAAGATATAAGCAAGGAAGACTTAGGGTTTTGAAAAATCTCTTTGATTTTAACTTTTCGGTTTATTGATTCATTTTTTTCTGATTAGTTTATATCATGGTTCTAGTATAAGATGAGTGCCTGGTTTCATGTTATTTTTTAGTGTCCTTTAATAATTAAGTGCTGCTTGTATAGTGTCTTGTATTGTTTTTGTATGGAGTGTTACATTTTTCATTGGTACATTGGTAGTAAGTCATTTCTTTTTTAATTTCCTCTATGAAATCGATGAAATGGAAATTTTAAAAATAGAACAAAGAAATCCAAAATCTGATTTTTCAAGAAAACCAATAAAACTCATATTCCTCTTTCAAGCTTATTAAGGGAAAAAAGAAGAGAGTATAAAAATAGACAAGATTAAAAGTGAAAAAGAGACATATGCCACGATTACATGCTTGAATTGGATACTAAAAAAATTGAAAATTTAGAGTCAATGTATTAATTCCAGATAAAAAATGTCATATTAAAATTGATTTAAAAGGAAATGGAAATCTTGACTTCCTTCAATTACTAGAGAAGAAATAAACTGATGAGTGAGTTTCCATTGGAAAAGTCACCTGGCCTAGAAATGAGGATTTTATATAACTTAAGAATAGTCCTATTTAACTATTCCAGACACTAGAAAGAAGTTTAACAAAGACAACAAAGAAGGAAAACCATATCCCCAAATCACTTAATTCTTAAACCTTAATTGGGAGCAAAATTCGTAATACCTTAATTAGGTACAGATTCTAAGTGAAATATTTTAGCAAACAGAATTTGGCAAGAATCTAAAGAATGATATATTATGATTCAGCAGATTTTATATTAAGGGTGGTTTAATATCAAAGAATCTATCAAAACAACTCATTATATCATTATATATTATCAATAAAAATATTTATGTATATGTATGTGTGTGCACAAATATGATGTATGTTGTCTGTAGGTATCATATATACATATATATTTATACATATATACATATATAATATATCTGGTATTAATATATCTGGCATTTAGCTGTATCTATAAATATTAATGTAGGAGACTACATTCTAAGGTTGAAGAGACTCTACAAATGAAAGTGGACAGCCAGAACTAACAAAATATGGCATAGACATATTTGATTATATACAAATTAAAGTAAGCCTTTATATGAAAATACAAATTAAAATTAACTTTACACGAAACAAGAATATAACAGAGATATCAGTGAAAATGGCAGAGTAAGGACCTCTAAAATTCTCTCCTCCATAAAGGCAAAAATAGCACTAGCAAATGTTCAGAAACAACTTTTTCAGAGCTCTGAAGATTAACCAAAGACTTGCAGAAATTCAATGGGCATTTATATAAGAAAAATGGCTAACATTTCATAAGAACAGCAAACTTTGTAACTTGTGGTGTCCTCATCTCCCTCTCCCCATGCAGTATTCATGAAAACCAATGCTCACTATCACAGTGGAAACCAGCAGCCTGGCAGCCACCAGGGCCACGACTTTGGAAATAACTACAAAATGTACAGTAAAAGATGTGATGAAGAAATTAAGGTATACCAGAAGATATATATTTAATACAAAAGGACATAGAAATGAAGGAACAGACTAATAAAAAGGGCATAGATATGTACAAAAAAATAGCATAGGGACAGATGTAAATGCCTTATTAGTAATTAATGCAAATGGATTCAACATTAAATGTGAATTATTAAACTCCAATAAAAAGGCAGAGATTGTCAGAAGATTTTTAAAAACCCACTGTATGTTGCCTACAAGAGACACACTTTTCTTTTTTAAGTTTTTTAATTTATTTAAGTAATCTCTATACCCCATGTGGGGCTTGAACTCACAGCCCTGAGATCAAGTCACAGGCTCTTCCGACTGAACCAGCCAGGCACCCCAAGAGACACATTTTAGATTCAAAGATATAAATAGGTTGAAAGTATAAGGATGGAAAAGCATTTTATGCAAATAGTAACTAAAAAAGCTATCATGGTTATACCAATATCAGAAAATAGACTTCAGACAAAAATTGTTATTATGGACAAGGATACCTTACTAGGACAAATATAAACACATATGCACCTAATAACAGACTTACTCCCCAAATACATGAAGCAAATACAGACAAACTGAAGGGAAAAATAGATAACAATAATAGTTAGTCCCTCAATATCTCACTTTTCACAGCAGCAATGTCCACAGTAGCCTGTGGAAAGAGCCAAGATGTCCTTCAACAAATCAATGCATAAAGAAGATGTGGTTCATATACACAATGGAATATTACTCAGCTATAAGAAAGGATGAATACCCAACTTTTGTACTTTTGTATCAACCTCGATGGGACTGGAGATTATGCTAAGTGAAATAAATCAAACAGAGAAAGTCAATTATCAAATGGTTTCACTTATTTGTAAAACATAAGGAATAGCATGGAGGACATTAGAGGAAGGGAAAAATAAAGGGGGAGAGATTGGAGTGGGAGATGAACCATGAAAGACTATGGACTCTGGGAAACAATCGGAGAGTTTTAGAAGGGAGAGGGTGGGGGATGGGTGAGCCTGGTGGTAGGCATTAAGGAGGGCACAGATTGCATGGAGCACTGGGTGTTACATGCAAACAATGAATCATGGAAAACTACATAAAAAACTAATGATGTACTGTATGGTGACTAACAAAATACAATAAAAAATAAATAAAAATGGAGAGAACACCTAGACAGAAGAGTACTAAGGAAACAGACTTCTTCTATATATAGAACAACGCTATAAGGCAACTAGATCTAACAGACTTCTGTAGAACATTATACCTAAGAGAGCAGAATAGACATTCGCAAGTGCACTTGAAATATCTTCCAGGACAGGCCATATGTTAGGCCATAAGACAAGTCTCAATAAACTTAAAAGGATTAAAATCACACAAAGCATGTTCTCCATATACAATGGAATAGAATTAAAAATCAGAAACAGAAGGAAATTTGAGAAATTCAGAAATGGTGAACATTAAACAACACTCTTAATAACTAATTTGTCAAAGAAGAAATCAAGGAAAATTAGAAATTAGAAATAGTCTGAGAAAAATGAAAACAAAAACCCAATTTTCTAAAACTTAAAGGCTGCAACAAACACAGTGGTTAGAAGAAAATTTGTATCTGTAAAGTACCTTATTTAAAAAGAAGAAAAAGAAAGAAGAAAGAAAGAAAGATTTCAAAACAAAAATCTAATCTACCTTAATTAAGAAACTAGAAAAATCAGAGTAAACAAAATGCAAAATGAGCAGAGAAGGGAAATAATAAAGATTAGAATGAATGAACTAGAAAATAGAAAAAACAAAAATAAATAAATAAAAGCAAATGTTAGTTCTTTGGAAAAAAATCAACAAAATTGATTAATCTTTAACCAGATTGATAAAAAAAAAGAAGACTCAAATTACTAAAATAAGGACTACAAAAGGGAACATTACTATTGACCTTATAATAGATAGGATTATAAGGGAATACTATGAACAATTGTAGGCTAACAAACTAAATGATCCAAATAAAAGTGGACATATTTCTAGAAAAATTCATGCTAACTCAAGAAGAAATAAAAAATCTGAATAGACCTATAATAAGTAAACAGACTGAATTAAATAATAATAATAAAAACTTCTGGGGCACTTGGGTGGCTCAGTTGGTTAAGCCACTGCCTTTGGCTCAGGTTATGATCTTGGAGTCCCGGGATCAAGTCCCACATTGGGCTCCTGGCTCTGTGGGGAGCCTGCTTCTCCCTCTGACATTCTCCCCTCTCATGCTCTCTCTCACTCACTCTCTCTAATAGATGAATAAAATCTTTTTTAAAAAAATTAAAAAAAAAAAACAAAAACAAAACTTCCCACCAAGACAACCCTGGACCAAGGGCTTCACTGGTGAATTCTACCAAAGTTATAGAGAAGAACTGACACTAATCCCTCTACAAATTTTTCCAAAAATTAGAATAGGGAGGAAATTGGAACCTTCATATATTACTGGGGGAATGTAAAGTGATGCAGCTTCTTTGGAAAAAAACTAGCTTGGCAGTTTCTCAGAAGTTAAATATAGAGTTAGCATATGACCCAGCAGTCACACTCCTAAGTATAGACCTAGGAGAAATGACAACACACTTTTGTGCAAAAACTTGTATATGATGTTTATAGCAATATATATTCACATAGCATATATTCACAATAGTCCATAGGTGAAAGTAGCCTAAATGTTCATCAGCTGATGAATAAATAGAATATAGGAGAGCCATACAATGGAATACTGAGCCATAAAAAAGAAAGGAAGTTTTGACACATGTTATGTGAATGGACCCTGAAAACATTATGCTAACTAAATAAAACAGACACAAAAGGCCACATACTGTAGGGTTCCATTTATATAAAATGTGAATAATAGGCAAATCCAGAGACAGCCAGCAGATTTGTGATTGTCAGGGTGTGGGGGAAACAGGGAAATGGGGAGTGACTGTTAATGAGTGCAGGTTTCTCCAAGGTGATGAATATGTTCTAGAATTAGGGTGTGGTGATGGGTGCACAGCCTTGTGAATACCCTAAAAACAGATGAATTGTACACTTAAAATGTATATTTTGTGGTGTGCAAATTATATCTCAGCAAAAAAATTCGGTTGTGCATTTTGATAAAAACAAAGTAATAAAACAGGCAGTAGATCCATAAAAATGTTTGTAATTCAAATCGTAGATATAGGGTTAATTCCTCTACTTGCAGAGAGAAATTATAAGTTGACAAAAAGAATAAATCACAATAAATAGAAAAAACATCAAAATACAACTCAGAGAAGGCCATATGCAAATGGCACCAAATACACTCACTTCCCTGGTAGTCACAGAAGTCTAAATTAAAATAACAATGAGATATCCTTTTGTACCCATCAGCCTGACAAAAATTAAAAAGCACTCTCATATCTGTTGCTGGCAGGGATATGGGGAACAGAGGGTTCTCATACACTGCTGGTTGGGATAGTGATATAGTTATAGCTATTTTGGAAGCTAGCAAACAACAATTATTAAGATTCAAAGTACATATATTGACCTAGCAATCTCATTTCTGTGAATCCATCCTGTGAAAATGAAAATAATATCTTCTAAAGGCACAGACACAGATCGAGATATACATATAAATACATATACTTGTACATAAGGTCAATTCAAAATTCATATGAATGAGATATCTTTTCTCATCATTTGATGAAGTTATCTTTTTTAATCTCAATATTTTCTTATTATGAATTCATGATTCATATGAATTGGCCATATATAAAAGTATATATGTGTAATATGTATGTATGTGTATGTATATGAACACACATATTGCTGAACTGACCACTGATGTTTACAGTGGGCCTTAAACTGAACAGACTGTGGTATATCATACTGTGGAATACTGTGTATCAAAAAAAAAGTATGAATTGGAAAACTGCCAGCTTAGAGAGAATTCAATGGATTTTATTGGAAGAGAAAAAATACAGAAGGTATGTATAATATAATTACCCCCTTTTAATAAAATAATTAAAAAAAGCAGTGTAGCATATATGCATATATTGAATATATAAATATATATATGATTATACTTTTAATATACCTATAAAAACAGAGCAGGGAAAAAGATCACTCTGGTTGTAGTGGTTGGGAAGATACTTAACAGCAAGCAAAACATCTGCTCTCCTTCTATGCTTTCAACCTATAAAAACTGGCTCTTTGATCTAAAAGAAAAAAAAGGATTCAGCCTCTAGGTTAATACTGTCGGTTAAGCATTTCTGAGAGGCTGCCTGCTTGCGCCTGAGCTGAGATCTAGGCATCAGAAGCCACGGTGGAAATAAAGCCAATCCACTTAACCTGTATGAATCACAGTGTTCTCGTTCAGAAAGTGGGCGAGGCAACCATTCTATCCCAAGGAGGGGACACAGGAGGTCACACAAGGCAAGTCTCTTCATCAGATGGGAGCTGCTACAATAGTGACCCTTAGCAAAACCCTCAAAACCACAGTGGCTTACAACAGTAAACACTGAATTAGCTCACAAGTCTGTGGGGTCCTGCTGATCTGGGCTGAGCTTCTCCAGGCTGTGATTCCTCAAGTGCCCATGGGCAGCTGCAGGTCACCTGATGGGCTCTGCGGACTGGGACTGGGCTCTCTTGCATGACTCAGAGCTGGCTAGCTATTCCTGATCTAGGATGGCTTTGGGACAACTGGGAACCTTGGCTTTGTTCCATGGGCATGTTCTTTTAGTAGATGAGCTCAGGGAATGGTGAGTGGAAACACACAGATGCTTTTCAACCCTCTGCGTACGTCACGTCTTCTAAGAGCCCATTAGCTAAAGCAAATCCCATGGTTAAGCCGGCATCAGAATGGGAGGACACTGCGAAGTTACAGTGGCATAAAGAGAAGAGGATGCAAGAAGGGGGTGCAGAATTAGGACCATTCTGCCATCTACCATGGCCCCTATAAGCTGTAAGCTATGCAAATAAATGTAAGGTGATATTACCATCCAAAGGCAATTTAATCGGTGTATGCTTGTTGAATTGATTTACATGGGCATTGGCCTGTCTTGGACCTGATTACTTTCACAAGTTTTTCCAATTGCCCCATGGTTTTTCATAGCCAAAATAAAACTCAATTTAAAAAGGATCTATAAATTTTTCTTGGACAGCTGAAGCTCTCCGCTTTCTCTCCGTCTGATACAATAGTGTATGCGGGGGTGGTGGGTGGGGGGAACGTGATTTTCTGTTTCCATTTAGCTTAAGTCATCAGCGATAACTTTAACTTGGCAGTTTCATCAGGGCTCTTTCTAAATGTGCTGACATTTCAATTAAATGTCAGTGGCATCATTCTGTTTACCAGCTGGAAGATTTGTAATGGGGGATATTGGTAGTGCCAGAGACTAGAGATTTCCATTTGGTGAAATGCCAGCCGGTGCCTTTTCTCTGAACGACACCCTGGAGGTTCTGTGCACGTGTGTTTTCACAGACTGATTGTCCCTTCAGTATGTCCCTGTGCTCTGGGTCAGGAATTTTCAAACTGTTCCCTGAATCCTCATGGGGGTGCTTCTGGGGTTAGGTTATTTATTTATTTTTGGTTAAGACATGGAATAAAACTTTCTGCCCTCCCAGTTTGATTAAAGAATAGCCCGATTTTGCAGGGCAGGGAAGACAAACCGTAAGGGACTTTTAATCTCAGGAAACAAACTGAGGGCTGCTGGAGTGGAGGGGTTGAGGGAGGTGGGGTGGCTGGGTGACGGACATTGGGTGGGTATGAGTGGTGGGGAGTGCTGTGAATTGTGTAGGACTGATGAATCATATACCCGTACCCCTGAAACAAATAATACATTGCATGTTAATAAAAAGTTATCATTTATAACTACATATTTATATCTATAGTTGACACTTAAACATGGCTTTGAACAGCACAAGTCCATTTATAATCAGATTATTTTTTTCAATACAGTGTGGTACTGTAAAACTATTTTCTCTTTCTTCAGACTTTCTTAGCATTTTCCTTTCTCTAGCTTAGTTTATTGTAAGAATGCAGAATATAATGCATATAACATACAAAATGTGTTAATCGATGTTTACATTCTCAGTAAGGCTTCTGGTCAACAATAGGCTACTAGGAGTTAACTTCTTGGGCAATCAAAGGTTATATGTGGATTTTTGAGTGTGCCCGGAGGTCAGTGCTCCTACCCCCTGCCCTGCCATTGTTCAAGGATCGACTCTATTATAGTCTTTTCGCTGGGAGCCACAAGAAAATAGTTATTCCAGTGACAGACAATGGAGCTATCCTGCCTGGTTTGAACCCCAGCTCTGGCCACTCCCTAGCTGTGTGATCTTGGGCCATTCTCCAGGTCTCTGGGCCTCCACTTCCTCATATGAGCATGAAAATATTATCTATTAGAGTTCTGAGGCTTAAGTGAGTTAAAATGTTTGAAACACGTAAGGCAGGAATTCATCAAAATCCTGGAGGAGAACACAGGCAGTAACCTCTTCGACATCGGCCACAGCAACTTCTTTCAAGACACATCTCCAAAGGCAAAGGAAACAAAAGCGAAAATGAACTTTTGGGACTTCATCAAAATAAAAAGCTTCTGCAAGGAAACAGTCAACAAAACAAAGAGGCAACCCACGGAATGGGAGAGGATGTTCTCAAATGACACTACAGACAAAGGGCTGATATCCAAGATCTATAAAGAACTCCTCAAACTCAACAGCCAAAAAAAATATGATCACATCAAAAAATGGGCAGAAGAGGGGTGCCTGGGTGGCTCAGAGGGTTAAGCCTCTGCCTTCGGCTCAGGTCATGATCTCAGGGTCCTGGGATTGAGCTCCACATCGGTCTCTCTGCTCAGCAGGGAGCCTGCTTCTCCCTCTTTCTCTGCCTGCTTCTCTGCCTACTTGTGATCTCTCTCCATCAAATAAATAAATAAAATATTTGAAAAAATGGGTAGAAGACATGAACAGACAGTTCTCCATAGAAGACATACAAATGGCTAACAGACATATGAAAAAATGTTTGTCATCATTAGCCATCAGGGAAATTCAAATCAAAACCTCACTGATGTCCTTCAATAGATGAATGGATAAAGAAGATATGGCCCATATATACAATGGAATATTACACCTCCATCAGAAAGGATGAATACCCAGCTTTTGTAGCAACATAGACAGCACTGGAGGAGATTATGCTGAATGAAATAAGCCAAGCAGAGAAAGTCAAGTATCATATGGTTTCACGTACTTGTGGAGCATAAGGAGTAACATGGAGGACAGTAGGAGAAGGAAAGGAAATGGGAAGTAGGGTAAATCAGAGAGGGAGACAAAGCATGAGAGACTGTGGACTCTGAGAAATGAACTGAGGATTTTGGAGGGGAGTGGGGTGCGGGAATGGGAGAACCTCATGGTGGGTATTGAGGGCATGTATTGCATGGAGCACTGGGTATGGGGCATAAACAATGAATCTTAGAATACTGAAAAAATAAAATAAATTATTAAAAATGTTTGAAGCACTCAGAGCTGTACTGACATATTAGTTATTAGGCATAATTAATATGATACAAGCAAAATAAAATACAGATATAAATCAGAAGCTGGAGCTGTGTAAAAAATGCAATTGTCATCTCTGGTCTGATCTAATCTTATTTTTTAATCAAAACAACCTCATGCTGTCACTGATTGACTGGGAAAAAAAAGGTAGATATTAATTAGAAATTACAAAATAAACACAAACGTTTCAGATAAGATTTCTTTTGAGGGCAAAAAGTGTTCTGCTCCTTCAAAAATTTAAAAGCCATTGTTCTTAGCCATCTCACAAGATTCTGAATCAGGGGCTAAAGAATCAGATGAGGTAGGGATCCAGGTCCCAAGCTCTGTGGCCCAGGAGGGCAGAGTCTACGCTGAGGGTTTACACATGACAATGTAGAGATGAAATTATTCCACAGAGGTTCCCACAAACACGTCCTGGGGAACCCAGCAATTCGTGAGGACATTGGGTGACAGTCACCTTCCATGGAGACGGTAACTGCCTTGTCCATTGGCCGGGGGCTGGAAGCGGCCCTCTGAATGGTTGCTGTAGCGCAGGAAGCCCTGGGTGTGTGTTGCAGACGGATGCCATCCTTTGTAGGTCGGGCGCCCTGCTAATATTGCGGCTCAGCAGAACCCATAAATACAGGAGGACTCAAGGGGTAGGCGGGGGCAGGTTCCTGCCTCTCCACGCCTGCCACCCTGTGGACAGACTGCTGCAAATCACTTTGATTCAAGATGAGGAGGAGCCTGGGGGCCCAGAAATTCCAAAGGGAACAGTGGTTGGCCCCATTTTCCACTGGTGCGCCATGATGAAGCGGCCCTCACTCTCCCGGGGCTTGGAGGAGGCATGGAATGGGGTCACTTACTCACCAAAGGGGCAGCAGGGGACACAAGAGTGGGAGAGCTCCTGGCTGCCAGCTGTGCTCAATGCACCTGCCTCCAATAGATAGCATCCTCCCCATTTTACAGATGGGCACACTGAGGTGTCAGGGAACCTGCTGGGCCTTGAACTAATGGCTTCAGGCTCCAAGTCCATTGTGATATTTTGTCTCCCATCTACTCCCATGGGACTGCTTCAAGGAGAAGCTGGCAAGCGCTGGAGACTTGAACTTATAACATAATGCAAAGTTGATTAACCCATATTATGGCTATTTTTATTGATATTATTATTACGGGGCCCAATTCAGCCATTTCTGGTTTTGCTCAAGGCCATATGTGTCCAGGAGATCTCAGAGAGATCCCATCTATTCTCCTTCAGCTGTGTGGGTAGCCAAATGCTCCCTTGTCATGGGCTCCTACCTCTATTTTAGTGACTTTATATTAATCTACAGACTAGAATTACTCTGTTCTTAACATTTGTTGTGGTAACCATGTATTGTTTTTACTTTGCACTTTCCACTGTAATGCATATATTGCTGTAATAAACATCTTTGGGTTTAATGCCAAAACATCTTTGTCAGTATGCAGGTATGTAATTTGTTTTTAAATGTATTTTTTTTATCGTGGCAAGAAGAAAAGCTCAGTTCTGAAAGTGTTGAAGGAGCGTAAACATTGGGTTTGCTCAGACACCTCCCTTGACTGGGTGGGGATGAGGGCTGCTGCAGGGAAGGTGGGACCAAAGTGTGGAGGGCCTTGAATGGCACCTGAAAGCATTTTGACTCTTTTTGTCAGTAAAGGGGTATTGGCAAAGGGAAAGGGAGGGTAGAATGTGCAAGCTGGGTGTGGGGCTGTATATAAGGTCGAAGGAGAGAACTGAATGGAGCACAGGGACAGGACATCAGGCCCCGGCTCTGTGTGATTACAGCTCTCTGGGTCTCTGTGTCCGTATCCATGGGTTGATAGGAAAGCATACAGGAAGGGCCCCAGCACTGGAGCTAGCTATACCTCCAGGTAAATTCTAGCTTGGCTACTTACCTACCTGTAAAATGGGGGAGAATTTTACAAATCCCAGAGGATCACAGTGATGACTACAGTGACGGTGTAGAGAACACGGTCCAATGGTTGCACAATGCTTGGATAAGCAGTAACTGTTCCATTCTCATTAATTTTACAGCCTGGAGATTGCCTGAACTGTCTTCCAGCTCAGTTGTGCCATGGTTCTATTATGCGATGCGATAACAGTTTAGAAGAATGAGGACCCAGAAATTAAATCAGTGGTTAATGGATTCATGGTTTAATCCATCTAGGAAAAAAAAAAATTCCCTCCTGGAATGAACCCATCAGAAAATAGTAAAGATCCAAACATTTTGTAGAGAAGAAGTGATGTTGACCAGAGAGGTTTCCTTTAAAGTGTGTTTAATTCACATGACTTGGTGCTGCCCAGGCCTTCCGGGTCAGTTTCTCCCAGCTCCGGGGTAAGGAATAGAATGACATGAAGGATACACCTTGAAATTCTTGGATGATAAAAAGGATTAAAAATCAATAGCCTTTCTGCTTCAATTCTCCCAATTTTGTTTTCATCTCCCTTCTGTAGATAGAAGCACAGCTACTGAACAATGACTGGCGCATCTGGAGGGGAGGGGCTGGTGTGCTTCGCCAAGGGAGATGGGGAAGTTTCTCTAAGTGCCATTGCCGACTGCAAACTTCCACTGCATCAATGTCTGGCAGAGGCTCTGGTGCTGGGCCTCGGGGAAAATGCTAGCGCTGTGCCCTCCAACATGGTAGCCACTGGCCACAGGAAGGAAGAACTCAGCTCCTCATTCTAAGCCACATGTGGCCAGTGGCTACCGCACCAGCTGAGAGCATTTTTCTCACTGCAGAAAGAGTTCTACGGCACAGCATTGGTCACAAATTTCCTGAGTCCCCAAATATTAGGGAGCACCAAGGGATATTAGAGATGGTCTAGTCTTGCCCCAAACCAAACGAGAAGGTAGAAGACCTAGTTCCCATCCTAGCGCTGCCAAAACTCCCATGTTGCCTTGGCCTATCAACTAAGGAACACATGCCTTGGTTTTCTCATTTATAAACTAGGTTTAATCATTCATTCAGTTTGTCAGCTAATGATTTTTTTTTTAAGATCTTATTTATTTACTTTAGAGAGCAAGAGCATGCAAGAGCTGCGGGGAGGGGGCAGAGGGAGAGGGACCAGCAGATTCTGCACTGAGCAGACAGCCTGACATGGGGCTCGATCTCACAAACCTGAGATCATGATAGGAGCCAAAATCAAGAGTCGGACGCACAACTGGCTGAGTCACCCAGGTGCCCCTCAGCTAATTACTTTTTAATGCCTACTAAGGCGAGGCACTGTGCTGCAGACTGAACATGAGGACAAGGTTCCACTGAATTCCTAGCAGCACCCCTCAAGGCTGACTGAAAGACAGCAGTGTCACAGCACTACCAGCAAGAAAATTCCAGATAATGTGCACTGAGTGCCTTCCCCTGGGCTCACCACCCAGGAGGGGCTCAATATGCTAACTGTGCTATCAGAAGCCGCTGGGAACAAAGAGCTCCTTCCAGAGAACTCCTTTCTGGATTTCCTTTCACATTTTTCTGGTCTTTACACATTTTTGCAAGAGCAAAATTGCTTAGAGAAGAGACAGAATAGGGATATAGAAGCTCTGTGTCTGGGCAAGGTCTGTCCTCCCAGCACATAGGTTTACTCCCTTTTCCCCTTACATTCCTTTTCCTTTGTTTTGGAACCAACTCCTTCCTGGCCAATTGTGTACTCTGCCAGTGTGCTCTGGAGGGAGAAGCTACATCACATCTTGGCCCATGAGCATCTTAGCCATACAAACACCTCCTGTTTACAGGGCATAGGTGAGGAGATGAGTGGAGGCATTGAAACCCAAACAGAATAGAAGACCCATCACACTCATGGTTGCTGGTACTCAGCCTCCTGCAGGAGCCAGCATGGGCCATAAGGACCACACTTCAAGCACTGAGACCCATCTGGCCCTTTCTGTCCACATCAGTGCAGGTCTACTTCTGTCATGTAGAGAACAAATGAAGACCCCTCAGCTCCATAGATGGTGTTTCCAGAGGAGTGTTCTAGGCTAGAGGAGAGGAGACCCAAGGTCCTTCTTCTGCCCTACCATTAGCTGAGTGATATTGGGCAAGGCAACCAGCCTCTCAGGTTTGTGTATTAGTTGCATAAAAATTAAGCCCCAGGCAACGATATTGGTGTTTTATGATGAGGAAGGCTGCTTTGGAGAAAAACTGCTAATGCCCATGGTACTATCCTATGCAAGGAATCTGAAGCTTTAGGACCATGGAGAGAGAGCCAAAAGCTAGGATGAGGCTCTCAATCTTTTCTCTATTACTAATCTGAAACCTGCTCTGATGCCCCAGCTTCCTTCCCCAGCCATCTGTAACCATGGAATCTTAGGGACAGTCGGGCTCCAACCTTCAACTGTGACCAAATCCCCATGGCAACATCTCTGCACACAGGTCACATAGCCTGTGCTAAGATAGCACCAGTGACCAAGAGCTCATTCCCTCCTATGCTGGCCCATTCCATCCTTAGCCTGGCCTAGCTAGTAGAACAGTTTTTCAGAGCTGTCCCTAATTTATTGTTAGTGACTGCCTGGAGGACAGGTTAAGGTGAATGCAGAGTCTCAGTGGTAGATGATAGATTAATGAAGTAAGTTTGTTATTGGTATTAAAGAGGGCAGTTGTGGAATGGACACAGCATACTTGCTTCCCCCCCCACACACACACACACACTGGAAGCTCTTCTATGAGTCAGCTGCTTCTAACTATCGGTCCATGTTTTTCCCTGCAGCAGCTCCAGATTGGGACATGATCATGTGACCAATCAAGATACTCCTACTTCCCATACTACAATGGTTACTTTAGAAATGAGGATGTCACCCCACTGCAGCCAGTGAGATGTGATCAGGGATGTTTGCCGAGAACTTCTATGAGCTTTCTTCATTTTTCTGAAAATTATGGGAGGTCAGTTGTTGCTTTTCTACCAATGGTGAAAACGAGAGCATGTAGCCCTTATTGCTACTGGTGGCCATCACAGGCCACTGTGGATAGCAGAGAGGAAGAATGAAAGAATCTGAGGCCTAGATTATATCATTGAGCCCCTGAATCAACCAGACCTGAAGTCCATCTACCTCTGGTCCTCCAAGCTATGTCAACTAGTAAATGTTCCAGTTATTTAAACCTATTAGAGTAGGGTGTTCTGTTATTTGCACTAATTAATTTGTCCTTCTGGGGCCATGTAGATATAACAAGTCTAATTCATGTTGGAATGTCTAGAGATAGCACTCCCTGCTCTTGTGTCTTTTCTTCAGGTTCAACTTCTTTGGTTGCTTCATCTATTCCTTATAGATTGGCTAGGAGTAATTAAATATCTTGCAGGCTCTCTTCTGAGTATATTCAAATTGTTTTAAGTAACTCTATAATACCTGATAATAGTTTCTATTTTCCATCTCAACATCTGGTAAGGTCTGTAGAAAAGTGAATGCCAACTGTGTACTCTGCCACCTAGCCTCCTGACATTGCTTCTGGAATCCATATGCTGTTAATGGTCATATGGGGTTTCTTTTTCCCCAGTGTGGCCAAAGCAGCCAAGTTCTTCCTGGCTTCTGGGTAAATAACTCACGTTCTTGTCACTGCGTGTCACAGATAGAGAGTTTTCAGTGGGATTCAATGTAATTGCCATCATCTATCACTTTAATAGCCTAATGAAGGTGAGATGTAATTAGAAAGGGTGTCAGCGGAATATGGAGTTTGTTTTACAATTATCTATACAGCCGGGGGGACCATCAGCACAGAACATTGCCTTTTAAAAGCCCAAGAAACATGTGGCATAAATGTTCATCTTTGAATGACTTAAAGGGACCCGTGGTCAAATTCCACTGGGTTTTTTTGTAGCTCCTTTGAATACTGATGCAGGTGGTTTGTGTTGGACAATAGGGGGGCTCTGAAGAAAGTCTCACAAAAACAGCTTTTGTAAATCAAATCCTTATTTCCTATTGACTTATGTTGACACTGCAGAGCTGTTTCTCTTCTCTTGTTACCTCTTGAGTCTTATTGGCTGCCCTTCTTTGATGAGCATTTAATGATTTCCAAACAAACATAATCACCCTGGCCTCGCTGGAGAACAGAACCTGGTAGCATAACATTCCTCTTCTTCAACTTAAGAATTTCTCTCTGAGGGCTGTTTTTATTGTAGTAAAATACACATAACATAATATTTACCATTTTAACCATTTTTAAGTGTACAAGTCAATGACATTAAGTGTGTTCACAATGTTGCACAGCCATCACAACTACCCATTTCCGGAACTATCTCATCATACCAAATAGAAACTTTCTCCCTGTTAAATGATAACCCCACTGCCCCCCTCCCCTCAGTCCAGGCAACCTCCATTCCACTTTCTCTCTCTGTGAATGTGATGACTAGGTACTTAAATAAGTGGAATCATATAGTATTTGTCCTTTGTGTCTGGCTTATTTCACTTAGCACAATGTCCTCAAGGTTCATCGTGCTGCAGCATGTGTCCAAATTTTCCTTTCTAAGGATGAATAATATTCCATTGTATGGATATACCACATTTTGTTGATCCACTCATCCTTTAATGGACACTTGGGTTGCTTCTGTGTTTTGGAAATTATGAATACTACTACTATAAACACGGCTATATAATTATATGTTTCAGTTCCCTTTTAATGCTTTAGGTTCTATCCAGAAGTGGAATTGCTGGATCACGTCATAATTCTATGCTTAACTTTTTGGCAACTTATGGCAAACTGCCATACCATTTTCCACAGTGGTTGAACCATTTTATATTCCCACCAGCAATGAAAAAGAGTTCTAATTCTTTCACATTCTCTCTTGTACTTGTTATTTTCCACTTTAAAAGATAAAATAATAAACATGCTAATGGATGTGAAACGGTGTCTCATTGTGGTTTTGACTTGCATTCATCCCTGGGGTTTTAAATATCCAAATCCTTCCAGAGGAGATTACTTGTCCTACCACACTATGGTAGCAAGGCCTCCAGAGATGGGGTAGAATCCATGTGCAGGAGACTCCCAGAGTCCCAACTGCCTGGAAAGTGAGCTACGAATTTTCATTTCTCCTTAGAGATTAGTCAAATTACCAGATTATACTCTAGTTGAGGTGAGGGGTGGAGAACTCTGGACTTGGAAAAACACATATGGCCCCCATCACTTGTCATTGGGTTGGTCTTGCGTAGATCACTGGGCCTCTACAAATTTCAGTTTTCTCATCTGTAAAATGAGGGCATTCTGTACTCCAAATGGAATATTAAATAATATGACGATGTGGAAGTACCTGACACCATTTAACACATGTCAGGCCCTCATTAATAGGGTCCAACTACAGAGACAGTCATAATTGTACCTTGGCTTCTATTGGGCTCAATTTATCCAAATGTGAATCTTATAAACCCCATGAAGGCACACAGACTAAATCATATATTTCTTTAGAATCCCTGTAGCCTAGTTCAGCCTGGACTCTCTATTAGCTGATGGACTCATATTTGGACAGTAGCTTTCAATCTAAGACCATAAGAGGTCGAACAACAGGAAGAAGACCAGCCTTTAAGTCAGCAAGACACAGAGGGGCCGTACAGGGCCAACCACTTCAATAACATCAGTGAAATCACTAGACCTGAACCAGACAGCTGTAGCTTACATGAAGTGCATCCTATGGTCAACACAATATTTCTTATGCATTATTCTCTCCACTAATCCTCACAACAACCCTGTGAGAAAGGGTCATTCTCATTCCCATTAGGCAGATGAGCAAACCAAGGCTCAGAGAAGTTTAGGTCCAGGACCAGGAATCGGTGGGGTCTGGGCTTAGGCCTTCTTCCTCCTCCTCCCCGTCCCCTCCTTCCCCTCCTCCTTCTTCTTCCCCTCCTCCTTCTTCTTCTTGAGAATTTATTTATTTGAGAGAGAGAGCATGAGCAGGGGGTTTGGCAGAGGCAGAGAAAGAAGCAGATTTCCTGCTGAGCAGGGAGCCCGATGAGGGACTCAATCCCAGGACCCTGGGATCATGACCTGAAACCAAGGCAGATGCTTAACCAACTGAGCCACCTAGGTGCCCTGGACTTAGTCTTCTGATGCCAAATCCACAGCTCATTCAATGACAGTTCATGCTGAGCTCTGTGACTCAACCCCATGCCAGATCCTGGTTTGATGACAGGAAGAAAAGCAACAGAGATCAAAAGCCACAAGAGCCTTTTCTTATACCTTCCTTATACCCAGAACTTCACCATCCATGTAACTTACTGGATGCTCTGTCACATTTATGTATGAAGATTTGCTGAAGTGGAAATGAGGATTCTCCCTGGTATTATCTTCCATCCTTTCCCAAACATTCATTCAACAAGTATTTGTCAGAATCAAAAAGCTCAGGCCAGTTTCTTTGGCTCAACTATGGAAGGACCACCTTCCCCGATTGCCTTCTTCTCTCTTCCTATTCCCCAGCCCCAGGGCCCCCACTCCTGTGGTTTGAATACGGTTTATTCCACAGGAAGAAATCAGCAGCAGATAGACTGCTGGATGGCTGACCCTTATTTAGAAGATACTGTCAGTGGGAAGAACATTGCCACCAGATAACGATCACTTGCTGCTAGATAAATGCCAGGGCTTGTCTCCTGATGGATGTTGTGTAAGGAAATAACAATTATTCACTGTAGCTTTGCTGGATTGCTGTGGTGCTCACCCTTGCCAAGGGGCACCAGCATTCTTTGGGGGACTGAGCCACTGGAGACAGAGCATAGCCTATGTTTAACACCAGTGTCTAGACCAGGAGACTGGAGATGTTAAATGGATAAGGGGGGGGGAGGGACAGAGGAGGTTCCATCTGCAACCTATTGTGTGATTTTGGGGTGCTTTCCTGATTTAACAATGCTTCCGTTTCTCTACCTAAACTGTAATGGTTTCACTTGCTACCCTGGGCTGGGAAACACTTAAGCGGCAGGCATTTTACCAGTATTGGCAATGCCATTTGACATTGTAGTGTTAATTTTTAATTTTTTTTTTAAAGATTTTACTTATTTGACAGAGAGAAACACATCCAGAGAGGGAACACAAGCAGGGGGAGTGAGAGAGGGAGAAGCAGGCTCCCCGACGAGCAGGCAGCCCGATGTGGGGCTCGATCCCAGGTCTCCGGGATCATGACCTGAGCTGAAGGCAGTCGCTTAACCAACTGAGCCACCCAGGTGCCCCGCAGCGGCATTTTTTTCACAGAGAAGCTGCACGGGGGCAGGAGAGTTAGAAGGAGGGTGTTGGGGTACAAGAGGGGCACAAAATGGGGTGGAGGTAAGGGCTCCCCATGAGTGAGGACACTGGCAGTAAAGGAACTCTCACTATATCACAGAGCCCAGTGCTCCCTTCTGGACAAAAGAACACTGGATTTGGAATCAGATGGTTCTGGATTCAAATCCCAGTGCAGCTGCTTAGTAGCCCTATGATTCTGAGCCAGACAGGAGCCTGCTGAGTTTCAATTCCCTGATTTTAAAATGGGAATATTACTCTGTCCAAGCCTGAATTATTGCAATAGCCCCTGACCTCCTACTTTCCCCTTTACCCCTCTTCAGAGTTGGGGTGAGCCTTTTAAAACATAGTCATCAGATCATGACACTTCTGTACTTGACCCCTCAATGGCTTCCATTTCTCAGAGAAAGTCAGTCTTTATGATGGCCTAAAAGGCCTCCCAGTTTCCTGTTCCTTCTCTGACCTTGTCTCCCACTCTCTTTGTTCTACTCAGCCTCCTTGGTGGCTCAGTGCCTTTGCACTGGCTGTTCCCTCTGCCTAGAAAACTCCTTTGCCCAGATATGTGCCTGACTTACTTCCTCATCTCCCACAAGGGCTTTTTAATGTTTATTCAAGTATAAGTAATACACTGTTATATTAGTTTATCAATATAATGATTCAACAATTCTGTGCATTTCTCAGTGCTCAAGATAAGTATAATCCCCTTTATCTATTTACCCATCCCACCTACCACCCCTCTGGCAACCACCCTTTTGTTCTCTATATTTAAAATTTTGTTTTTAGTTTGCCTTTATTTCCTCTTAGTTTACTACATTTCTTAAATTTCACATATGAGTGAAATCATATGGTATTTGTGTTTCTCTGACTTACTTCACTTAGCATTATACCCTCTAGATCCATCCATATTGTCATGAATGATAGGAAGTCATTCTTTTTTATGACTGAATAATATTCCTTTGTATATAAATACCTCTCCTTTTTTACCTATTCATTTATCAATGAAGACTTGGGTTACTTCCATATCTTGGCTAGTGTGAATAATGCTGCAATAATCCTTAAGGAAATGTACCCTCACCATCCTTTTGAAAATTGCAAGTTCAACTCCCTTTGATCCCCCCAGTATACCTTATCTCACTCTGTTTTTCTCTTTTTTTTTAAAGATCGTATTTGTTTATTTGACAGAGAGAAAGATCACAAGTAGGCAGAGAGGCAAGCAGAGAGCGAGGAGGAAGCAGGCTCCCCACTGAGCAGAGAGCCGGATGCAGGCCTTGATCCCAGGACCCTGAGATCATGACCTGGGCCAAAGGCAGAGGCTTAACCCACTAAGCCACCCAGGCGCCTTAGCATATGCCACTTTCAGCCACACTAGATACTGATACTGACTACTTCTCCTACAAGTATTCATTATGTTTATTGCCTGTCTCTCCTCTTGAGAATGTTTGACTCCTGATGGGCAGGGATTTTTTTATTGTTGTTCAGTGCTATATCCCCAGCACCTAGAAAAGTGCTTGGCACATAGTAGATGATCACTAAATGTGTATTAAATAAAATGGATGTTAAATTATGCCTGTCTTTCCAGGCTTTGTGGAGGATTTGAAATAATACGTGTAAAGCATCTCCCATAGGACTCCATTCCTGGCACTTGTTCAAGCATCATTAGCACAGGAGCATTGAGGGGTGTGGTGTGTGGGAGGTCCCAAGCTCTGCCACCCTCACTGATAGACACATGACACTTTCAGGGACCCATATGGGAATATGTATATCAGCATGGAGGGATTCACACATGGTCACAATTAAGCTTTGCAGAATGTACTATTGTCATAATTGTCATTGGAGATGAAGTAAAAGCCTCAGAAAAATTAAGTTTCTTGCTCAAAATCACACATGTGGGCTTCTAATGGAATCACCCCTCCCTCCCAGTAAAGGGAATAATTGCACGAATTTTGAACAACTGGTGGCTCACATCTTAAAAAATGCTTCTTGTAAGAGTATAAAGAAAATTGAAATCACCTATAATACTATCACCCAAAGTGAAGTATGATCAGAATTTTGGTATGAATCCTTTCAGGCTTTTGTTTTGTACATAAATTATAAGAGCTTTATTTAACAAAAGTGGGCTTGCCCTATAAATATTATATATCAACTGGTTTTTTAATGAAAAAACTATATTACGAAAAAAACCCAAAAAACAAAAAAAAAACTTACGTTATGGACATTTTTTCATGTCATTGCATTCATTCTTTTTAATGGCTATAGTAAGAGGGAAAATTCTATTGATGGAATTTTATTTTTCTCTAGTCCCCCCCCCCCATTACAGATAATGCTACAGTGATCGTCTTTGTACATATTCCTGTTTCTGTGGGCTAGAAACCTAGAAGTGGATGTTCTAGACATGAGTATTTTAAATTTTGGTTACGCTGTCTCATTGTTCATAGAGTTTGGGGAGCAATGTTTCTGTCCAAACTCTCGTTCATGAGGAATTTTCCTATACTCTATCTATCTCTTCAGTTGGAAGAAGAGGCAAACATTTCAGCTTGAGAACATGAATTTAGAACATTTCCCCCTACAGTCTTAAATAATCAATTAATGACTGACGACCCACCAGGGTTCTATTGGAAGTTCTGGAGAAACAGTACACTCTGCTTACTAAGTATCCAATGTTTACCATTAAGTATAATGTAAACCATAAAACTTTTGTCCATGTGTTTTATTCAATAGAAGTTTCTTTCCCTAATTTTCAAGTAACTTACTCATGAATAGGTGTTGAATTTTGTTAAATTCTTTTTCTGCATCTATTGAGATGATCAGATTATTTTTTTTCCTTTATTCTGTTTAAATGGTGAACTACGTTGATTTTCAAAGGTCAAAATAGCCTTGTATCCCTGGGACAAACTCCCCTTAGTCACAGTGGGTCATCTTTTTGGCTGGATTCTACCTACTATAGTCTGCTTATGATTTTAATATCTGTGTTCATGAGGAATATTTATCTGTAATTCTCTTTTATGTAAAGGTTTTGTCAGATTTCTATAGGAGGTCTATGGTGATTTCACATGATGTAGCAAGGAATATTCCCTCATCCTCTATTTTCTGAGAGCATTTGTAGAAAGTGGACATTCCGTGTTCCCTAATTTTGATAGATAAATTTCAAGAGTGAAAGCATCTGGATTTAGAGTTTTCTTGGTGGGAAGGTTTGAGATAAATCTAATGTTAATAGCTAGGGCTATTTAGATTTTCTATTTTGTTGTGTCAGTTTTGGCAAATTCTGTTTTTTGAGAGAATTTGGCCATTTCATCTAAGTCATCAAATTTATTGGAATAAACTTTTTATAATGTCCTTATGACTATTTTAATATTTGTGGGATCTGTAGTGGTAACAGATCCTCAATACATATTATTTGTGTTCTTGATATAACTTATTTTTACTTTTTTTTTCTCGACAAGTATTTCCAGGGGTTTTATTGATTATTAATCATTACAAAGAACCAACTTTTGATTTTTTTAGTTTTCTTTATTGCTTGTTTTATATTTTATTTATTTCCGCTCAAATCTTTATTATTTTCTCTCTTCTATGTATGTAGGGTTTAATTTGCTCATTTTTCTTATGGTAGAAACTTGGATCATTAATTTTAAACCTTTCTTTTCTAATAGAGACACTACATTAGTGAATTTCCCTCTAATGCTGTCTTAGATGTGTCACACAAGTTTTGATATGTTATATTTTCATTGCTATTTAGTATGAAATATTCTCTCATTTTCCCATGGTTTCTTTATTGGCCTATAAGTTCTAAATATTTAAGGTTTTTATATGTATCTTATATTGGATTCCTAATTAATGGTGTCATTCATTAGAGAACATAATCTGAAAGAGTTCAGTCTTAGGAAATGCACTGAGATTCATTTTGTGGGCCAGCATATGTTTAGTTCTTTTAACTTTCCAGCTGGGTTTTTTGGAGACCCATGTACAATTCAGGGGTCCATTAAGAATTTGGGCAGAATTTATAAGACTATTTTGTGGCTCCTCACTTTGTGGCTCCCTCCTTTCCAAGATTCTTTCTTCACTTCCCAAGTGCTCTGGCAGCCCTAAAATCACTCCTTTGGCCCCTTAAGCTTGTGAATCTGTGGCTTCCTGGTTGAGCTGTAGTCTCTGTTTTGTGGGTCCTGACCTGGGGGTATAGGGGAGGAGCTACCAGGTAAAAGCTGTAAACATGTGAATCTCACTAGCATAATTATTTTCTTGCAAGGGTTAATCCTTCTCCAATTTCTGCCTCTTTTTAATCATTTTCCAGGGTCTTCCACTGGCTTTTTGGTTGTTTGTGTGGAGTTTATAATCTGCCTGGAGGATGGTTAGTCTAGATAGCCTACCATTACCAAAACCAAACACCCGCGGTATTTGTGTGCAAGCAAATTATCTGTTACATTTCCCCCTTTTGCTGTTGACATATTTATGTTTCCTTATTAATTTATAAAATGTTCCTCCTGAGCTCACTTCCACCTCTGTTCTGTTCATGACTTATTTGAGCTGGCTGGTAGGATGGCTCCGATTTCACGCTCTTGAAACAGAACATAAAGGATAGCCAAGAGAACGTTTACAATTGGATCAGGAACAAACATAAACATGGAATTAGAAATCCCTTCACGGTGGTATCTGCCTTCGCCCCGTGGCCTCACTGCTGGCTACACACTATCCCTGTCCCCAGACCAATTCACTTAGGCTCTTTTTCCTATTGTAATGTTCTACACATGGTTTTAACGCAAACAGACTTTCTCACCATGGTGTCTAGAGAACAAACATCACTAAGCATGGAGTCATGAGACCTAGAGTGTAATCACGGTCATCACCGTCACACCTATGTGACATCACACCATAGTCAATTGAAAAGAAACAATTCCTCCAACTGAAAATAGTCACAATGAAAGTGGACAGAAGAAGGTGGGTAAAAATACCAGCTAGCATGACGTGGGGCACACAGGAAGAGCTCAGCAAAGGAGGAACCTGAATTCTTTCTTGAGTTCTCACTGTCCGAAATTGGAGAAGAGAGGTGAAGACTCCCGGCTATGGGTGCTGCAGATTCTACCGTGGGGCCGATGTGTGTGTGGGAGGAGGGAGCAGACCCGAGTGGCCACAGGAGAAAGAAGAGAAGGTGGGCAGTTGGGGCTGGACTCCTCTAACCACTAGGGTTTTCACTCACTCACTGGGGCAAGATCAAATAACTACTATTCTAACCCCTTACCTGTCAGATGGTCTATTGGGCAGAATTACAGTGGGAAAAAGCAAGCAAATGCAGGTGCCTTGAACCCAGCTAGCAAGGTGAAGCCTGGATTCAATTTCCGGCCTCTCTTACCCATGATGCCAAGCATTTGCACACACATGGGTATGCTGGAATGTGGACAGTGTCCCCGGTTTGTAAGAGGCACTCAGCGAATCCTAATATCTGAGTCTGAATGTGACCTGCTCTGCCAGTAACTTCCACTGAGCCACACAGAACGGAAACTGAGGACTTTGGACAATCTCAGTCACAAAGCCACCACGTTCCTTTGCTCCCACTGACCTGAGTGCTGCCCTGGGTGGGGGTGGGAACTGGGTGCTGGCAAAGAAACCCACTTAGGTGGGAGACCTAGAGCGCCAGCTCTGACCCGTAAGGCAGTGGGGACAGTGTGGACTGGTGTCCCGCGATGCTTGAGCTGTCAGAACAGAACCCTACAGACAGTGGCTTAAACAACAGAAACTTCATTTCTTACAGTTCTGGAGACCGGAAGTTCACGATCAAGGTGCCATCAGGGTTGGTTTCTGGTGAGGCTTCTCCTCCTCGCTTAGAGGGGGGCCACCTTCTTGCCGGGTCCTCACTGGTGGCTTTTGCTCTGTATGTGTACAGACAGAACAGGCGAGCTCAGGGGTTTCCTCCTCTTCTTAGGAGGCTATGCTCCTATCAGATTAAGGCCCCACCTTTATGATCTCATTTAACTTTTATTTCCTCCTATAAGCTCTATCTCCAAACACAGTCACATGGGGGGGGTAGGTTTTAACATATGAATTTTTGGAGGAGCCGTAATTCAATCCATAAGAGATGGGAAAGTCAGAGTCCAGAAATGAAGAGGAGAGGGCCTGAGGACCAGAAAGCAACAGGAAGGCGGAGCGACCATGGGCTCTGTGCACATGGTTGCCTGATGGGGGGCCCTGGCTCTCCTGGTGCTGGGCTGGTCAGTTCAGAAACTATAGTATTTGATTTGTTCCAAGACGAGCACTCCTTCTGCTGGCTGGAGATCAAACCAGGCCTCCCAGTGGACAAGAGGGTGCATATAAGCCTGTGTTTTCAAGGCAAGGAAAAACCACAGGGAGCTCAGAGCATCGTAAGGATCCCCCTACATACACAAAGGGGAGTAATGACCAAGTTCCGTAGGGTCTGACAAAAAACTGAGGACATGCGTGAAAGCTTTGGAAAATACACCCTGGCACGGGATAGACCTCATCTAGCTTCCAAAAATCCAGAATGAAAGATGAAAGGATAACGAAGGGAATGATTCTCTCTCTCTCCAGTCAGACTCTCCATAGGTTTCCCTCGGGCAGTGCGCTCCCCTACTGCCATGAAAATATTACTCGATTTAAAGATTGCAATTATATCTAACTTTTTCCAGAATGCATCTGTTGTGAACCTAGCCATCCCGGTTTGACGTAGCTTCCTTTCCTCCCGTTCATTCGAGCATTTCTTGTCAGGCCCTGAGTGAGGCACTGTGCTAGGCGCAAGGATATGGTGGTGAGGAAAGCTCTGCCTGAGCCCCAGAGCTCGGCGTTTACTGGGGGACCTGCTGCATGTGCCACTGGTCAGAACACTCTTACAAAAATGTCCACAGAGTTCCCCGAGGACACAGAGAATGAAGCAGTGGCTTCCGTGGTGAGGACTCGTATCCCAGGAACCTTGGCAGAGGAGGCCGCACCTGAACCGGAGTTCCACTCAACCATTCAGGTCACAAATACCTGGGGAGCACCTACTCTGTGTCAGGCCCTGTGATCGGGTCGGCAGTACCACAGGGATGACAGCAAGGTTCCCGCTTCAAGGGAGCTTCCTGTGTAGCCACAGAGTGAGCAAATAAACAAGGTAATTACAGATCATGACATGTGCAATAGAAGTAGAGGGAAGTGTCATTGCCCGTATGTGGGGGAGGCCTATTTTAAATCCTGTGTGTATGTGGGGAGTGTTCCAGGAGGGGGCATTTGGGCTGACATTTGAAGGATGATAAGTCTCTTACAAAAAGAGCTGATAGAAGCTCCAGATGAAGGAATCAGCAAGTGCAAAGGTCCTGGGGCAGGAAGAGATAGAGGTGCTGGGCAGGGCAGAAGCAGAGATGCATGGTAAAGAGCTGTCTTGCTGCATTTGGGAAAAGAGTGGGGGGTTTATGTGGAAGAAGGAAAATTAACTGGGTTTTATGGTTAGAAAGACAGTGTGTGTCCTGTGGACAGTCTCAGCACTTCCCATCTAGTTTAGGGGCAATTCCCACGACCTGATGGATTCTGCCTTCATTTAAAATTTTCATCTTTTCTTCATCATGAATGTTTGCATTTATTTTGATATTTCTCTAATATTAAAATATAATTTATCTTGATTACTGGATTCTTGGCACCCCCTTAAATTTTGTGCCTCAAGTCCACTCCTCACTCTCCCCACGCTGGTTGCAGCACAGGCCCTTGGGCCCCTTACCCTCCTCCTTCAATTTTGAGATGCGGCTCAAAGAGTAGGGAGCTGGAGATGGCCCAGTTTTTCTTTTCCGGCTGAGAATGTCCCCCCCCCACCCCATGCTGGGGCACTCTCCGTGTGTCACCACGTGTGCACAGAGACAGATTTTTTGTACCATCTGATCTTTCTTAGGTGCAGAGAAGCCAGATGATCACAGTCACCCCTGGAAACCAGCAAGCAAGGACAGCTACAAGATAAAGTGGGAACCCAGACTCTCAGACACCGGCAGCAAAGGGCCCCTCCGCGGCCCCATAGATCTGGCTGAAACGGCCCTTGTCCCACATAGGGCACAGCCATCTTAGAGGAAGGTTTTGCTTTCTACCTGGAAGAGATAAGGGAACTGACAGAGTCCAGGGAAGAGCAGAGAAAAAACAGAATCTTTAATAAAGGGCCTTTGGTAAACTCTACACCCAGGAAGGTAGCATGCTAGGGAGACAGGGATTTTGATGTCTGCACCTGGCTTCCTGATAAGCAGGTAAGATGCCCGTGTGAAATACAAGCCTCTGCTGGAAAGGCTGGGTGAGGCAGGAACGTCTTGAGGGGGAGCCTGGCTAGGTCAGGGGACCGGGGCTCAGCTCTAACCTTCTCAGCCCCACCATCTCTCACCTCCACGTCTCCGCGATAAAATACGTACTCAGGCTTCCTAATTCCCTACTGGACACTGGCTCCTTAATGGCTAGGATGTCTTAACCACTTTTTTTTTTTAAATCTTCAGCATGTGGTATGTGCCCGGCACTTAATGCACCCTTAATACATTTTGGTTAAATGAAATGTTAAATGACGTATAGGAAAAAAAAATTGGCAATGGGGCAAGGAAGTCCTATACCAAGGATGAAGGGGATGAAGGCACCCTAGGGCCCCTTTAAATTGTCCTTAACTCATCAATCCTTGTCTTCTACTCTCTACCTTCTCAGCTGGATTTATTCTTACTACTAAACTCTTCATCCCATCAGAGGCTGAGTTGGAAAATTCTTCATTGTTCTTGAAGAACTTTGAATACCATCTCAGGTGTAGTTAATATACTGGAGGGAAGATTGGATTTAGAAAGAATATGGATTTTATGCACAACCGACCTAGGCTTGGAAATTGCTTTTACTTTTTTCCTAATGGTTTTTTAAGTATTTTTTTTTAAGTATTATGTAACTTTCGAGTGCCAGGGAGATACATTTACGTAAATTCCTCCTACTCTTGCCATGGTTGATGCTGACCTCTTTGTGGGAAATCCAGCGCACAAATTCTGGGTGAAATCTTGTGCCGACCTCATTTTATGAGTCTTCTCTGCAGGATGCAGCATCATTATACTCTCTTTCTGGAATTCTTTCCTCTCCTGGCTGCCACGAATACAGTTCTGATTCTCTTTCTTCCACTCAAAATGCTCCTTTGATTTTCTTTCTCAGCCTGTGTCTCTGTTCCCTCCTCCCGCCCTGTGAACACTGGAACTCTCTGGGATCCTCTCCCAGGCTGGCCTCACTGTCCTCATGCACTGCGCTCTCACTGATCTGCCTCTGACTCCACACCTTTCCCTCCTGCTCTCCCTTTATCCTGGGGCTCCAGGTTCATATTCCCAACCTTCTCGGAAAACTCCATTTGGGTTCTTTTTGTGTCTGAAACTAAAATTGACTGAGAAAAAAAAAATGACGCTTTTCCTCTCCATCCCCTAACCTTCCCCCTGACCTGGATTTCTTGTCTCCGGTGATACTTTCACCACCAATTTCGGCAGGCCGGAGCAATCTTTGATGCTTCCTGCCTGCTCATCTCTCCCAGATGGGCTATGCCTTGTTTTTGAGAGTATGTCTAATCTGTCTTCCTCCTCTCCATAGCCATTAGCTCTGCTCTATTCAAACCCTCACATTTTTTTTTCTTGCAAAAACTTTGCATACCCCCCAAAACTGGTCTTCCTCCCCTCAACCTCCTACTTTTCCAATCTGTCCTCACAGCTGGGTCCATTTCATTTCTGTTTTACCACTTGAAACCTGCTGCTAGGATCATTGTTCTTCCCTGGCCAAATGAATGGACCCATGGAGCCATGGGGCCAGCAGGTGGCTGGGACAGCCCTGCACCACGCCCCTGCCCCCCTCACATTGCAGCTCCCTTACCCTGCCTGGGGAGGTGGGAGGAGGAGAGAGCCTCTGTCCACAGGGGTATCTGCCAGCTGCTGACAATAAAGCTTCCTTTCTCTTTCTCATTCCCGCTGTAAGCTCCCACTTGAGTGGAAGCAAAAAGCCAACTCTTAGAGCCAGCATCAGAACTAGGACTGAAAGTTTCAAACACGTATGGAAATAGAAAAGTATAATAAACCCCAATGAGCCATTACATAGCTCCAACAATTTTTAACTCGTGGCTCATCTTGTTTTTTCTCTCCTTGGTGCAATCCCCCTCTCCCCACCCTGGGTTATTTTGAAGCAAACCCAAAATTAAGACGTTGGGTTTTAACACAGTGAAAGCACCAGGGATGTAAGTCCTTCGGGGATTGACAGCCTCGGTACCCTCTCAGTGTGCCAGCTTGGGGGATCAGGGCTCTGCAAGGGACTGTGGGACTAGCCGTGGCTAATCATGGCTCATGACCCTCTGCTCTACTGTCAACTATGGGTGATAGCACATTCTCTCCTCCATAAGCTGAGGGCTCCTTGGGACCACATGACCAGTGTCCCTGCAAGGCGTTCCCACCAAGCCCTACACCTGCCTTCTGCTGGAGAGATCTGGGGCAGCCAGCAAAGCACCCCCCCCCAAGTGAGTATTTACCAACTGGGGGCTCATCAGACTTTCCAGCCAAAGTTAGAATCCATCCTTGAGCTTAATGGGAAGCTGAGGGAGAAGGAGTAGCAGCATAATAAAGGGAAGGAACCCAGATTCTGCAGAGTTAAAGTGAAAATATGGTATCCAGGTTTCTAAGAAGCCCTCGGAGGGGCCCTACGGTGCTGTCTGGGGCAGGAACAAGGATGACCACGCTACAGGTGGCAGAGCGAGGGGATATCGTGCCCAGGCAGCTGGAATACAGAGGTGTTAGGCCAGAAACTGCAGTGGTTCATTTCCCGAGGGCCACAGCACAGCCTTTTTGTAATCAAAAACATTTGCAGGGCTCTGGGCTTAAGATACAAATTTGCATATTGCTTTACATAAGTCAGCATATGGAGTTCGCTCACCCCTAACACCAAGAAAGGGAAATTAAATTCAATTAGATTAATTAGTACAACTGATTGCAAATTGTTTTCAGACCTAATATTAAGGGTGCTGCATGTAGGAAATACAAAATAGATGTTTTAATTGGAAAGAGGGGCTGGGAGGGAGACAGCCTGGGGAGCCCAGTTAGGTTCCCCAGAAAAGAGAGAGAAACAGGAGCTAGGAGGAGCCTGCCTGTACTTCTATGGGACATCTCAGCCCCTCACTCCAACCCCACCCCATCCCGTCTGTACAACCACTCCAGACTGGGCAGAGGCTGACTTCCCAAGGCAAGGGGCAGCTTAGGCTAGGGCCACTCTCTGGCTCGATCGCTAGCAAGCCTCCAGAGCCAGGGCTGCATTTGTCATTTTTTAAAGAGAGCCCACCAAACTCTGTACGTGTTTTAGGTCCTGAGAACCTACACCTGCCCCTGTTACTCTTCCACCGTTCCCAGTACCCCCCTTCCTTTGCTGGTTTGATTCTCTCCCTTCCTGCTTGGTTTCTCAGAATTTAGGGTGGGAGAAAAGGGCCTAAGGGAAGAAAGGTCATGGAGGGTGGGTGCTTTGGGTAATCCCTGCCTATGCCAGCCCTCCAGATCCTCAGGGAGCGTAAGCCTGACCCTGCTAACTCCCAGTGGGGCTAACTCCCAGCCTCAGCCTCTAGCTCCCCCCACCCAAGGGTCAGGAGGTAAGCAACCCACACTTACCAGGTGTCTGCCTGGGCTCCGAGCAGAAGCTTTGCCTGGGTGGGGGTGTGTTGGGGCTCACCCCTCCCGGACCTCCCGGACCTGCTGGAGTCGCTCAGTTTATAAGGAGGAGGGGCAGCTGCACTGCTTCCTGTGCTCTCCTGGCTGGGGCTGGGGGCTGGGCCAGCACACCATTTCCACCTGACATTCTTCCGCCCCCTCCCCTCCCCCTTTCTTCTCCCCCCCCCACCACATGCCTGCCTGATGTCTGCCCTCAGCCCCATCTGCTCCTGGCTCTCTCCCCTCCCCCAGGGACTTCTGTAACTTAAGTCCCCACAGGCCTAGGACCCAGTGGGTCTACATTTGAATAAAAAGGGACTCATCCACTCCCTTTATTTTCGCTTTCTAGTCCAGGCCCCTTTGATGGGAAGGCAGAAGGCTAGGGTGCTCCCCAGGGAACTAGAGGGCCTGTCCCCTCCTTCTCCCCTCCCAGCCTCTGGCCTCCTTCCTCCCCACATACTTTCTCAGTAAAACACTGAGGACAGGTTTTATGCACCATGAGACATAGTGGGTGGCCCAGGGATTCCGAGAGGGGTCCGCAGTGTCTTGGAGACTCTTACATTTGATCAGGTGGGAAGGATTTGTTCATTTCTGTATTCCTTCATTCGGTCACATATCATCTCTTGTGTGCTAGGCCCTGGGAGAGGATTCAAAGGTGGACCCATGCAGCCTACCAAGGGGCCCAAGATAAGTCCAGAAACAATCACGTAGACAGAGCAGGGGAAGCCTTCAGAGAGACACAAGCGGGTTCTAGGTTATTTGGAGGTAGGGAGAGCATATCTGGGTAGGCAACAAAGAAAGACTTCAAAACGGAGACCATGCAAGCTGGCCTTCCCGGCAGGGTAGGATGGCAGCAGGTGGGGACAGAGAGGAGGGCCCCCCATAGAGGGACTTGCACGGTCCCAGGAAGAGGGGGCAGGAGTCTCATGACCGCCCCCCCCCCCTGACAGCATCATTCAGCTTGGCTTTAGAACCTGGGTAGAGAAGAAGTTGACCATTTCGGAGCACTTTGTAGGCCAAAAGCAGCCTGAGAGTCCGTGAGAAGGAGGTGAGGCATAGGGCGGAGTGGGGGAAGGGCGGGAGCACGAGGTGAGGGGTGCAAGGCGGTGCCCAAGGCCTAGTGTTCCTTTTCGGAGAGTCCTGCCTTTCCTGCCCCTCCCAGCCGATGGCCAAGAGGGAAGTTGGTGGGCTCCCACTCACTGCCCTCAAAGCCAGGCTCCGCTCAGATGCAGAGGCTTCTCTGCACGTTTCAGACTGGACCCTCACCCCTCAGTCCCCAACAGCCGCCAGAGCTCCTCGGTGGGGCCTCAGGCTTTGTGATCAGGCATCCTTGGGCATCCGAGGAGTGAAGGTGGCTCTCTGTCCAGGCGGTGGCCTGATCCGCAGTTCCTGACGTTGCTAACTGGAGGTCTGCTCCCAATAAAGCCCACGTGGGGACGGGGTGGGGGTGGGGACAATGGCCCTTCCCAGCTCGCTCACCTGCAGTCAGGGTCACAGTGGAGGGAGTCAGGGACAGCAGCCAGAACAAAAACTTTACCTCCACCTGTTTTGTTCATTTTCTAAACAGCAACAGAACATTCCCTCCTTCACCACTCCTCCGGCTTGTTGGCTTGTTGCTTTGTGTTTGGGATCCATTATGAGACAAATGTATTCATTGAAACTTCCAGGCTAATGCCACTTGAGGGAGGGAGGCCAGCAATGCCCATCATCCCAAGAAGCTCCGAGGTCCGTGGTTACTCAGGCCTGCTCTCCTGGTGGGGGTGGGGGTGGTGTGGGGGTAGTGTCACCACTCCCTCCCCCTCACCCAGAAAGGGATCCCAAGGTCCTCCCTGCGGGGGCCCCAGACACAGTCCATCTCCCCCGCTGGCTTTGCTCCCCACCTGATTCTCTTCCAGACTAACCCTGCTCAGGACCCCGGGTCCCATGTCCTGGGCCACTGCCTGGGCCCAAGACTTGGCCCCAATCATCTGTACCTCTGCTCAAGTACCTGGCACCCTGGTCTTGGTCCCTGCCACAGGCCTAGGTTCTTCTAGGGGACTCCCTTCCTCCTCCTCCTCTTCTTCTTCTTCTTCTTCTTCTTCTTCTTCTTCTTCTTCTTCTTCTTCTTCTTCTTCTTCTTTAAATTGAGGTGAAATTCACATCATATAAAATTCACCATTTTCAAGTGAGCAATACAGTAGTATTTAGTACACTCATAACGTTGTGTAACCGCTACTATCTTCTTCCAAAACACTTTCATCACTCGACAAGGAAACTCCATACCCATTAAGCAGTTACTTTCATTTCCTTCTCCCCACATTGCCTGGCAACCACCAGTCCTCTGTCACCACGGAGTCACCTGTTCTGCATAGTTCATATAAATGGAATCACACAATATGAGAACTTTTGTGTCTGGCTTTTTTTCACTTAGCATTATGTCTTCAAGCTTCATCCCCGCTGTAGCAGCTACAGGCGCTATGTTTCATTTTATGTGGGATAAAGTCTCATTGTATGCTTGTAAGGCAACTTGTGTGTCCCTTCATCCATCGCTGAACACGCCTATCGTTCCCATTCTTGGCTGTGGTGAACAGTGCTGCCATGAACACAGGCGTGTTGTTTGCGTAGCTGTTTGCGTAGCCTCTCTCTGGGGTATATATCTGGGAGTGGAACAGCTGGGTCCTGTGAATAACTCTACGCTCAACTTTCTGAGGAACCACCAGACTGTTTTCCGCAGTACCTGAGTGTTTACATTCTCGTGAGCAAGGTAGGAGGGTTCCAGTTTCTCCACATCCTCGTCCCAACTTGTTTTCTGTTTTTGTTCTTGTTTTTGTTTTTTTATGATAGTGATCCCAGGGGTTATGAAGGCTATCTCCTCATGCCTTTGATTTGTAGTTTTCCAGTGACTAGTGATGGGGAGCACCTTTTCATGTGCTCGTTAGCCATCCATAAACCTTCTTGGAGAAATGTTGATGTAATTCTTTCCTCTATTTTTAAATTGGATTGTTTGTCCCTTTGTTGTTGAGTTCTAAGAGTTCTTTATATATTCCGGATACCAGGCTCTTATTGGATATATGATTTTCAAATATTCTCTCCCATTCTGTGGGTTGTCTTTTCACCTTCCTGATGGTGCCCTTTGATGCACAAAAGCTTTGACTTCTGATGTAGTCCAATTTATCTATTTTTGTTCTTGTGTTGCCTGTGCTTTTGGTGTCCTGTCTGAGAAATCATTACCAAAACCAAGGCCATAAATATATACCCTCTGTTTTCTTCAAGGACATCTATGGTTTCAGTCCTTACATTTATATCATTGGTTCATGTTGAGTTCATTTTTGTATATGACGTGAGGCGGAGATTCCTAACTTACTCTTCACTCCTGCGCCCCAGCCCAACTCAGCTTGGGGTCCAGCCTGGGTCCTGTGGCCTAGAGGCGGTGGTCCCTGATGGCAGCAAAGCCCAGGGTTTCTTGCCCTGGATTACCTGTCACTCTGGGACACCCTTCCATTCTATTCAGCCTCCGCGATGCGGGTAGCTTGTCAGTGCTGCTAGCTCTTGGCGTGGATTGGATGCTCTCAGACAGGACTTCCTCTCAGCGACATCTGTTCCTCCGGCTCCTGTTCCATTCCTGTCCTCTGGCTAACCCAGGTCCTCGCTCTCCCCTGGGATGGAGCTCTCTGGCTATTGCCATCACACCACTCTGGTGATATCCTGTGGCAAAATCAAGTTTCACCAGTAAAGTACAATTGCTAAGGGTATGGACTCTGGAGCTAGTGACCGAATCCCAGCTTGGCCACTGACTACAAGGGCCACCGCAGAGAGCTCTTGAACCTTTCTATGCCTCAGTTTCCTGTATCTGTATCTGGGAATGATAATCATACCTACCTCACAGGGTTGATATGGCATTTCAGTGAGTTAATCTATAAAAAGCGTTATGAAGAGTGTTCAGCATAAGCTAAAACCTCCAGGAGTGTTAGCTCTTCCAGAGAATGTCTAGAAATACCCTGGTCCCCGGGAAGGGTATTACAACTGACCCAAGCAATAATTTAACATGGCTGAATTCATTGTCCTAGGTCCCAGGTCAGGAAGAGGTTACCTACCACACCAAGGAGAACAATAAACCTACTCGAGTCAGTGGCCTCAGAGAGATACACGGGGAAGGAAAGGAGGACGAAGTGCAGGGCCCCAAACCAATTTTGCTGGTTGCAAAATTCTTGCTGGAGCCTCCAGGTTAGATAAATCTACAGCAAATTCAGACACATGATACCTGTGATCTAATAAAAGCAGCAGAAAGCAGGAACTGATTTTGCTGAGTTGTTCTGGGTGGTTCTATTTTTTTCTCCCTGATTTGCCCGCTGTTGAGCTCTGGGGGGAATCTTGTTATCCCTGATGTAATCCAGGGCAGGTTTGTATCCTGAGGCCAGAATCCCAAAGGTGCCCCAGGGTCCCCTGTAAAGAAGCCGGGGAGGAGGACCCTTCCCTGTCCCCACCCTCTGGGCTGTGCCCTTTACGGAGTTGCTGGTGGTTCCTCCTCCCCAGGAGGGAGGCCAGCCGCCCGGATTTACTGTCTGTCTGAGTAGGCTCTGTGCAGTGCGACCAAAATAAAAGGGAACAAAATACAGCTGTCTCAGCAAAATCTGCTGAATCAGAATTAACAAGAAAATCTTGTAACTAATGATCAGAAATTAAAATATACTCAGGAGCTTTACTTTTAACCGACTAGGAGGGCTGCAGGGTGATGTGGTGCAGGATAATGGAATGGCTCAGATTTTGCTGTGTGTGGCTTATCTAGATGGGAGGCTGGTCCCCCAACCACCTGGGGTATCACTTCTGGACCAGAACTTCCCCCCCTCCGCTGGCCAGCCTCCCCCCCCCCCGCACATCCATGCCAGCCTCACGGTACGGGTGAGACACGTTCATTCTGTATCTCTCCATTTTACAGACACGAGTGCTGAGGTGCCGAGAGGTTCTGCCAGTAGGTGGTAGGGCCTGATGAAGGAGTCAGGTTTTGAACAGCCAGAATTCCTGTACAGAGGCATTCTTGTCAAGAGTTATATAATCTCCGGTAGTTTAACTTTTCCGGAAACCGAGACGCCCATGCACTGCACACTTGAAAGCCTCTTTACCCTGGCATGCTGGCCATCCTAGAGTCGGCAGTACAAACGTATGGCTATTTTCTATACCTTAAATGTTAACAGTTGGCTTTCATTAGAACAAAAGTCAAATATTTTCTTGCTTGCCTAACTCTAAAAGCACTTAATTTTTACAGAGTAATTCAGATCTGGGGCTGCATCGAACCATGAATGTTTTCAGTTTCTGAGCAAATGCCTCAGACAGCTCTGGGGGATGAAAAGAAAGGGTGTTGAGTGAAATGGGCCTGCCACCTCGCCTTCCACACCACTCTTCTGGCCATCCCATTATCATTACCATGATTAGCCACACTTCACCTACCAGAATAATGGACACCTGTGAGGGAGGAGCCTGCGGTCTATGTGCTGAAGGGGAGACATGGAGTGATTTGATCTGAGTTTTATTTGCAGATGTCTCCCTGGGAAGAGAGAGGGGAGATGGCCCCTCTCAGGGAGAGGAGCTGATGCACTAATTACCAGGAAGCAGCAGGAGCCCACGGCAAAGGGAAAAGAAACCAATCAGGAGACTGGGCCGCCAGGCTTCCTTTGGGCAATCACTTGTCTTGAGAGAACAATTCTCTGTGCCTCATTTCTCACATCTCTAAAATGGGGATAGTCATGCCTTGTAGAGTTGTTGAAAAATCTCAAATAATATATGTAAATATATTCAAGTATATATGTATACACACATACATATGCAGGGCTTATTTTAGAGTAGGGATTCAGGATATCAGTAGGAACAGTAATTATCGTTGTACCTGTATTATAATAGCAGGAGACATTTGGTAAGTATTTTCCAGATTTGACTTTGCTCTCCCCTATGGATGTACAAAAAGCTCGGCTGAAATGCTATTTCAGTGTGACACGCCCTGCAACACTGACCTGAAACCACGTCTTCCTCCTCAGTGTTCTTTGTCTGCATCTCTCATTAGACTGAATGCTGTCACACTCAGTAGCATCCTTTCTATTTATGGGACCTGTGGCATGGGCAGATCTGGATGGTCCACACAGAGTGGGGCAAGATACCAGGACGTGGTGTGGGTGTGTGGGTAGGGGTGGTGGAGGGGAGGTGGGAGGAGGACAAGAGTCTTGGTGAGGGCAAGCGAGTTCACAAAGCCAACCTGAGACCAAGGGCCGGGGTGAGGACTGAAAAGAGTCAGGGTGGGAGGACCATAGTTGGCGGGTGATGCAAAGTTTAGGGTCTGGCATTTAGGCTATGTCCAGCAGGGCAGTGGGGTGGCAAAGGTTCAAGGGGGCAGATAGGCTGCACCAGGGACATGTGGCCTAGGTCATCAGAACTCCAAATTCAGGCACTAGTCATGACAGGCAAGAGTATACAGATCCCTGTCAACTAGGGGGACATCAGGATCCCTTAGGGGACCTTCCCAAAATACAGCTTCCCAGGCCCCAGACACTGAGGTTGGGATAGAGTAAGTCAGATGTACTGCTGCAGGAGATTATAAGCCTTCCCATTCCGTGAGCACACATGCAGGTGATGACCAAGGAAGTGACCTTGAAGCTTAGGACTTAAGTTTTAGCAAGAGGCAGGAGGTCTGCGGGGAGCTCACAAAGTATGATGAGCTCACAAACATTTCGTAAAGAAAAATTTTTAAAAAGAAGGGCAAGCACCACCTTGAAGATCAAGAAATCAAGGTCAAATGACATAAAAAGAAAAAGGAAAAACAGTTATTTTCCTTCACAAAGCTCCATGCAAAAAGGTTTCCACCAGGACCTCGGGATCTCTCTTGAGAATGTTCTGCACCAGATATTCCCCCCCAGACTGACTCACAAAGACTAGCAAGTGTCCATGAGAGAGAACGGTTAGGGTGAATCAGTGAGTATTTAACCATAAATCCTGCAGATCTGGTCAATTCCTAGTGAATTTCCACGACACCATAATAAGAGTCCCAGGCTCTAAGCTAAGGTCCAACCCCTGAGACAGTGGGAATGGGGGTGGGACCATTGTGAGGACATGAGGGGCATGGGGGAGTTGGTTTGTCATAAATATTTATTTCTTTTCCTTCCCAAAAATATGCTTGCTGAAATGTGGTAGCCTCAGCTCTCTCCCCCTGACTTATATCCAGAAATCCAAACCTGACATTAAATGTTCTTTAGAGAACCTAGAGGAATCAAGAGCAAACATCTGCTGACCATATGGATCCCGCCACAATGAAAAGGCCAGATCTGCTGATATTGACCATATGGATCTCCCCACAATGAAAAGACCAGATCACTTTTGATCACCCTATGGTTCAGCTCACCAGGTGGCATGGCCTGTCCATGGACACAGGATATCAGCCTGTTTTAGTGTCTCTTAAATATACCCTTCCATCCATAGTAGGTGGGAAATTTGAGGAAACCCTCCAAACTAAAGGAGAGAGAACAAAGCAAACAAACAGACTGAAAAAAAAGGGAGAAGAAAATCATCTAATAACCAAAGAAATATATCAGAAAAATCCCCAGAAGTATGGGATATAGGAATTTCCAAATTGATATGTGGAAGTGTCAGAAGACCAGGTATCAGGAGAGGTTCCAGAGTTTCCCAGGGATGGGGCAGGGCTTGGCGGGGGAAGGCAAGAAACTATAGGAAATGACTACACTGATATCAGCGGAAGCTCAGGAGAGGCAGTGGAAGCTAGAAGACAAGGAAACAAGTTTCAGAAGATGATTCACCTTGTGTCTCTTGTACTTCTGAATGTCTTATGAGGGGCACACTGACAGCTCCTTGTTTTGGACTATCTCTTTGTGCATGTTTGCACAGTGAACAGCTTTGGAAGACGGCAATAGTGTTTCCCTCCAGAGCAAAAGGCACACCTGTTCATGATAAAAGATATAGGTTCCCTCAGCTCAGGAGTTTTCTGCTGTCATCTTGCTCGCCATGTGTGGGCAGGTGTCACTTGGCCCTAATTCTGTCCCTTGTGAGAACTGGAGTTAGGGGGCCCCGGGCAATGACTGCTGGTACTCTGGTTCCTCCCATCACTGTGAGTAATCAACTATCCTTTGGCTTTGACCCAGAGGTCTGGTGTCTTCTGCCAGCCTCCCTGGGAAGGTTCACTTGTCAGCTGGCAAGGAGGGCAAAGTCTTAGACAGTTCTTGAGAGCAATGCCTTCAGAAGGCTGAAGGAAAATGACTTTCGCATGAGAATTTTAGACTAAACCAAAGTACAGAATACATGTGAAGTTGAATAAAGACCTTCTTACAACTCAAGAATTTTACTTTTACAAAATCAAATTCAAAAAGTTTACATCCCATTCTCAGGAATGTACTCTAGGATGTTGTCTAGGGAAAAAAAAAGAAAAAGAATGAAATCAAGAAATAAGATCTATGCTTCAGGAAAGAGGGGAACCAAAATTAGAGATTAGAGAAGAGAATCCACAGGATGTCACACCAAGAGTGCAACCAGGAGCACTGTGATATTTGAACACAGAGCCTCTTGAGTGACAATTCTTAAGGAAAGAAGAAGGAAATAAAAGGGAATGAGGATTTGCTTGAAATCATAGCAAGTATTATTAAGACATGTTGGAAAATTTGGAGAAAGGTGTGAAGTTCACAGAAAACCACAGAAATGAAAAAGATGAAGCAATTCTTAATTCTAGGAAAAACAAAAGCTTGTACAAGAAATGAGTTTGGTCATAATTTACCATTTGGCTCAGGGTGTAAGTGCTGATCATTGATTTTACCAAAATTTATTTTATAAATATGTCACTGGGATAAAAGGCGAGAAATGTAGGCAACGGTGTGGAAAAATGAAGTCCTTATCTCCCATGGCACAAAGTCAATAGATAATGTCTACAATTGATATTTCAAGAAACAGCTGTGTAATATTCAATTATAGAGGCAAATGCCAGGGGAAACCCTACAAGTGTGAAGGATGGATGCCTCTGGGGAAAGGGAGTGCATGTGAAATAGGAGATCTCTGTATGTAAACAATACTTCCAAGAAGTATTCCTTTGATAAAAAAAAAAAATCATTAAATGTAAAATTGAATTTTTTAACAAGACAAAGATAACTGGTGTAGCCCTTAGTGGCCTGACTCTCTTCTTTCTTTCGATCTGACCGGCCCAGCCATTATTCATTCAAAACCCCAGCTCTTCTCATCAGGAACAGAAAAGATAACTTTTAAAATAGGTGACATTTTGAACTTCTTAGTTACACTCTATATAACATAGTTCTCCTGTTTTTCCTGACTAGATTTTCAGAAGGTAAACTTTCTTGGAAAAAGAAAGCCAGATCTAGAGCTGAAAGAAGTAGGGTTCAGCCCAGCTGCGCAGGCTCTCAGCGCTCACTTGCATCCTAGCACCACTGATGGCCCTGCTCGGAGACGCAGAGTCCTGCTCGCAGCTGAGGAAGGAAACCAGCAAGAGTGTGCACATTTCCTCTCCCAGCAGCCTCAGAAGATCTGGCTACCTACACAAAGTAGGCACCTACTAAGTCCTGATTTGAGCCCAATTTCTAAAAACATTTCGAAATGGAAGCAAGCGATTGTGATGATTTGAGTACAGATTTGCCAAGAAGTTGGAGTTGGACTGTCAACGCTCTTTCCAAGTTCTGTTTGCGCTCAGTAGTCTAGACTTTTCTTCCATTCTGCCGTAGAAATACAGAATTCATGGCCATATGGCGGGGCTGTTGCAATGAGAAAGAACAGCTAGAACAGAGACACAGGTAATCAAACCTGTTTTCTGAGGCACGACTTTGTTTTATAACAGAATCCCCAGCCGGCTGCGTGCGCTCGTCAACAGGTGCAAGGACTTGGTCTTCCAGACGTGTTCCCACGTGCAGCCTCTGATTCTGGAGTGTGGACTACGTCCTGTGGTTGGAATGTATGTGCCTGTGCCCACCTTGCCTTCTTAAAAGTTCCCTTCTGACGCCCCGCTTCACAGGCAGGCTGTTACCCCAAAGCCCACTTGGTCAGGATGTCCCCAAGTCACCTGTCGCAAGGGAGGGTGGTCAGCGGTCATCCCTCCGGACTCTTGGCCTGCCGCCCTGCCACTCTCACCTGGGCCAGTCCCGCTGGGCGCAGCCGGGAACTCCCTCGAGGCAGCTTCTGAATGCTCTAGATTCCTGTTAAATTTGTAGCATTAATTCCTCAGGGTGGCGGGACAGAAGGGCCGATTTTCCATCAATAGGGGCTAGATTTGAGGTTTTCATTTGCTTCACGATCCAACAGAAATAATTCTTAGTGGTTAGAATGAACTATGGCCTCTTCGTGCCGTCCAAGTTGCCAGGGTCTGTTCTGGAAAGAAAGATGTATATGATCCCAGCTGGCCTACTAGACACAGGAAGCAAACGAAGAAGTGGCTTCACCTGGAAAATCTGGTTCGGTCCACTCAGCGCGGTTCAGAAGGTTTGGCAAGTGCGCTCTGAGAGCCAGACCCTGCCAGATGCACTGCGGGCTCTCTCCTTCAGGGAGCTTACAAAGAAATGGCAGTGGGAGGGCAGATAAGAAAACGGGAGTGCCCCTCATCTGGGAAGGGCTACGTCAGCTTTGCAGGGGGTGCCCTGGGAACGAAGGAGCACAGGCAGACCCAAGGTGTTCCCTGAGGGCACAAGAGTATCGTGGGGACATAGAGGACAGCTGGCCTCTCCCATGCCCTTCATGCTGGGGAGACTGGAAGGGATTTCCTAGGGGCTGACTCTGTCTTCCTTTAGCTCCACATTCTTCTCCAACCTCAAAATAAACTATCAGAAGTTCATAATGAGTCCATCTTTTAAAAAAATATTATTTGAGAGAAAGAACATGAGCGAGCGAGAGATCATGAGCAGAAGGGAGAGGCAGAGAGAGACTCAGACTTCCCACTGAGCAGGGAGTCCACTGCAAGACTTGAACTCAGTACCCTGAGATCATGACTTGAGCCAAAGGCAGACCCTTAATGGATGGAACCACCCGGGAGCCCGATAACGAGTCCAGATTATCATCGCCAGGGTTGAGCCAGGGGCTGAAAGCGTGGAGATGCCACGGAGGTTCCCGGGACTGGGACTGCGCCCTCTCTTCCCTTGTCCGCCCAGTCATCCCATCCCCTGTGAAGCTTTCCCATCCCCTCCTTGGTGCCCCTTGGACACCAGTGACCTCTGTTACAGCCAGGAGCACATCGTCCCCCTGTTCCTACTCTCCCCAAAATACAACCTGTTTCTCCCTCTGTTTGTTGTTCTTGAAGGCAAGGCCTGGTGGCCGGCTCTGGGCATCACGCTGGCCATATGACAGGTGCCTACTAAATACTTATCACTTGGTGATCTCCATATACATTTGGGGGGCTGACCTACCATGTACTGTGCGAGGCAGCATGGTCACTGAGAAGAGGCAGGCCCCTCGGTCACTTATAGAATTTGGGCAACCTTGACCCAGTATTTGACTTCTCTGACACTCAAGTTGCTCATCTGTGAAATCATGGAGATGACACCCACCCCAGTGGACTGGCTTTTAGCATCCAGTAAAGCAGGGACTGCAGAGCACATAGGCATACAGTTGGTGCATAACAATAGCTCACTAAATGCTAATTCCTTTCTCCCTTCTTTATCTCACAAATGGTTGGTGGGTGAATGAATCTGAGGTCAGTGTGGCTCACCAGTTGTTCAACATGTAGAACTACTGAATTTAAAGCTCCACCCTTTATCTTCCTCTCTGGCAGGAACACAGATATTTATATTTTATCCTCAAAGCAAGGAGCAGCTGAGCCTAGCGGTTAGGAACCCAGGGTTCTGGAGTGGACTTCTTGGACCCAAATCTCATGTCCACTACCAGCTGTATGATTTGGGGTCAATAACGTAACCTCCTTGGCCCCCGAGTCACTCGTTCGTAAGACGGAGAGATAATAATAGCAGTGTTGTCACGTAGCTATTACTTTCATCAGGACTGACTCAGTTAAAATCTTTAAAGCTCCCAGAACAAAGCCGAGCACAGAGTTAAGGGCTATGTAAGTGGTTGCTATGTTACTGTCCTTCTTTTGTGGGTCTAAAATGTTTTATAATTGACGAATGAAACCCGGTTATCAGATACTCAAATAGAACAATTAAATGTGGGACTATGAGGGCCTTTGTTCAGGAGGCAGAACAGGTTCCCCTCGGCACGAGGGCCATTCTCCCCGCTTGCTCCACCAGCTCCCCTCACCTTCTGCCCTTCTCCCATGGCTGCCAACACAGTCGCTCAGAATCACGGTCTACGTTCCACCCGGACGGACAGTGACGGACAGTGCCATGGTTTAGGTCCCGTAATCTCTCTTGGACTATTTCTGCAGTCTCTCATTGGCCCTTCTTCACAGAATCTCACCTCCGAAGCTCCTTACTTCCTGCTGCTTAATCTGTCTTCCACCCTTACACTCTGGTTGATATTACTCTCGTACTCCACCACCTTCAGTGGCTCACAGCTACCTGCTCAGTCAAGTTCCCTGATCACTGAGCACGCATCCCCCTTGCCATCCTTTTGAAATATCACTTAGGCTTCAAGTTTGTCTCCCATGGGGTCTTGTCTTCCTTTGAACCTCAGAGTTCTCTTTTCAGACTTCTTTTCTGACACAACATTCTGTCCATATTGGGTCCTTAATATGCCACCTCCTTGTTCCAGACCCAGTGTCCTATAAAACCACCAGTGGATCTAGAATGGCTGCTCTCCACTTAGTGAGAGATCAGTCCCCACTCCCTGAGCAGGGGCCCCACTGGAAGGCAGGTGGAAGCCCAGGGTGCTCCCAAACTGAGAATCTTGCGGCCGGCAGGCTGGCGAGCAAAAAGAGGCAGAATTCCAATCATTATGAGAGCCGAGGGTAGAAAATAGAACTGAGCTATTTCCCGGGTGTTGGGGTGCAGTGTGCCAGCCTCTGAGAATGAAGGGGAGCTCCTAGGGGTGTGGGCCAGGCTGGATGTGCTGGGCCAGACTCTGTTATTGGCATGCTTACCTTCCGTTCTCTTGGATCAGGACATTTTGGGTGGTACGGCTTCCCCACAGGGCTCAGCCCAGACTGTGGCACACACGGGCTAGCACACGGGGGACACACCGAGCAGGGGGTGCAGGTGGGAAAGAACACAGAGGTGGATGAAACACCCAGTACAGGGAATGGCCAAGAGCTGCAGACCACAAACGGCTAAGACTGGGGAGAGGGACCGCATTTCCCATACTGCTCTCCTCTGCTTCCTTCCCCTCCTGGGCTCCCCACCAATTCTAAACCCAAGGGCGGTCCTGCTGGGAGGCAGGTCCTCTGTGACCCTAGGCAACAATACAGGGAGTCTCAGGCCTAGCCTGACCTCTACGTGACCTCTGAGGCTTGAGCTCAGTCTTTGTTCTAGACATGAATGTTCAATCCTCACAATAAAACGATAAAGACAACAAACATTTTTAAAGATATGCTATCTTCCTGGTTCTGTGCTGAGAACTCCACATCTCACTTCGTCTCACACTAAAATGATGAGAAAGGTAACACTGCTGCCCCACTGACAGAAGAGGACATTGAGCTCAGAGAAGTTAAGTAATTTGTCCCTAGTCACACAGCTAGGAACTAGAGGAGCCTGGATCTGAACCTCCATTATCTGACCCGAGCCCATGGGGCTAACTATGGTGCTTTAGAGGAGCATGTTGAGAAAAGGAAAGGGGGAATATCAGGCTCAAGGGAAGGCTTTTTGCCCCTAAGGCAGGGTAGGAGAAAATAGGGCACTGTGCGGTGACTGAGGAAGAGTTGGCTAAAGGAGCAAGAGCTGGAGGGTTAGAGGAGGCCCAAGACACAGGTGAGGGGTCGCCTCAAAGGAGGCTACCGGCAGAAAGAGGTCCTCCAACTCCTACTTTCACAGACGAGAAAAGTTATTCTCAGTAAAGGGCAGAGAGAAGGGGTTTGGTCTCCTCCACGTGGGGACAGGCCCAGGGCATCTCCTCAAGCTGAAGGGCTGGCCTGCCGGAAAGAATGAAAGGCCCAGCTGAGCCAGCTGCCTTCCTCGATCTTCCACCTCGATGGGCATGCAGGAGGAGAGCACATCCGGAACAGAGCCTGCTCTGTCCCTTGTCTCTATGTAGCCTCTGGATGTCAGCTCACCTTGTCCCACCAAAGCACCCTGCAGAAAAGGACTTGGGCAGGGATTCCTTTTCTTTCCTCTGGTTCTGGGAACGCGAAGCCCCACTGGGAAGCCGTCTTCCAGCAGGTGCAGGGAGACACGGTGCACACGCTCCCTGCCCCCAGCTTGCCCTGCTGTCACTGAAGGCCCTTGAGCCCAGTGCTGCGGCCAGCCCAGGCCAGGAGGTGCACTTGGCAGCTGGCACTTCTCCCAAGGCCACGCGGTGAGCCTTCTGCAGGGGAGCTTGGCTCGGCTGGACAGTGAGTTACTGCAGTCCGTTATCTCCAGCAGCAGGTGGAGGCGTCCTGGGCTGCTCCTTCCCGCAGAGCGAAGCCACATAATATTTACTGGCTCAGATGAATAAGGTAACCAGGCCTGTCGCAGCACAGAGGAGGCATCTCTCACCCAAGGATTTGCTTGCTGTTTTTTTTTCCCCTGTCCTTTCGTTCTTCATTATGTTTGTAATTTTGTTTTATTATTTCCCATTGGAAAGCCGTGAAATGAAAATGATGCAATCTATTGCTGTGAAATAATGTCGTGCTCCAGCCCTTTTCCAATAAGCCCTGAGGTGTGCGCTGTGACGGCTTCATTAAATTAGTCAGCTCCATGGCAAATGGAAAAGCGCTTGGAGCTTTGGATGGTGCTAATCCGAGGTGGGCAGCCTGAGACCTCAGACCACCAGGGAGCCTGGGAGGTCTGGCTCTGCATGTTGGGGAGAAGAGGCTCCCGCCTGCCCCCTGCGAGGCCTCAGAGGCCTCCGTGTCCACACAGCTGCCAGACTTTTCCTCGAGCCCTCAAACCTTCATTGTCTCCTCTGGGTGCCCGCTGCTGTCCCGGCTGTGGTCACGTGCTAAGGGAACGGCCAGGTTAGGGTGCTGGTTCTCCAGGGGGCGGGGGGGCATGCGGAGGGCAGCGGCTAGGCATGTGGGGGTGGTGGGAGGGGCCTTAAATATGCATAGGTAAACCACATGGGCCAGAAGTCAAAGGTGAGCCTGTCCATGATGGTCAGCCAGGACTCACGCTGCCAACCGCCAGGGAAAACGCCCGAAATTCTTACAGATGAAATGCAAGCGCTGCCCATCTACTCTTCTGTCATCGTCCCCCAGAGCTTATGAGAACACTTTCTCTCTTGCTGGGCTTTACAGCAGTATTAAAGATTTCCATTACTGATAGTTCTTTCCAGTTAGCACTTTCAGTATTAAATTCTGTCATTATGAAGTAAAATATGCATGATCCCTAAATCTATGGGTATTATAACAAGATTTCATTGTTATAAATTTGTCTTCTCAGTCCTCCGTTTCTGTCTTTGCTGTCTTTTTAAAACCCTAATGTCTGATAGCTATAGCCAGGAGGTAATTAGGGACTGCTACTAAAGAATCACAGGCTACTCTCTCATTCACAGAAATTTATTGAGTGCCTACACTAAGATATGGTGTCCTGCAGCCAGCGGGAAAGACAGTGGTGACAGCTAATTAAAACACTAAGGAATTTTCGCCTGAGCTCATATAGGCAGCCATCTCCCACACACATATGTAAATATTGTATAAAATGCAATACAATAATTTGAAATCATAGCTGTACTTGAGCGGGAAATCCCAGATTTCAAAAATGAGTGCAAATTCAAAGCCAGAGCGGTGAGTGCGAGCTGAAGGGGATTGCATACAGATGGCTGGAGTGCCAACCCCTAAGAAGAAGCAAGATGTGAAGCCCATGGACTCCTGGGTGGCCGGGACCAGAAACAGGACACTACATACAGTTGGTGGCTTGAAAGGGCTAACAGTCCCCACCTGCCAGCTGGCCGAATGGTGATGGCATGCCAGCAGGACAATAACTGGGGCAGAGAAAAGATAATGTGCAGAAGATCGAAAACCAAGCTGGTGCCATGTGTAGATGTGGGGTCCAAATTCCCATCACTTTCACAGAGTGGAAACCGCAGTCAGAGAAATCAGTGTCTAAACTGGTTTAAAATCAATGAGAACCAATAGAGGCAGATGTGAACCTTCCCTGAGACAAGCTGTTAAATGGTCACCAGATACCCAAAATGGCGGTTGTGAGGTTAACTAGCACACCTGACCCTAGGTGAGACCAACAATATAAACATTTCCCAGAACTCGGAGCTGGAAAGCACCCAACGGGCCCTGACCTATTACAAAGGAATAATAAATCACCCCACTGAGCTATCGTGCATAACTAGCTACTCTTGCTTCTGTAAAATAAGCTTACTGCTGTCGCTTTGCTATTGAATGGACACGTGTCCACCTGGATATGTTCTGTTCCTGTGGAGACATGTCCACCAGGGTTCGTTTTGTTTCTTTGGAAACATGGCCACCAGGGCAGGTTTCATCTCTTTAGAAACCCAGAGCACCCTAGGGTCGGGGCCCTTGCAGAGTCTGGACTCCAGCGAGTGGTCGCTGGCCAGCTATAATAAACCTGTCATTGCTTAACCTTTAATGGTGTCAGCGGTGATTCACTGAGCGCGCCCTATAACAAAGCCTCCACAACCCGGGCACCTGGGATGCCCAGAGAAATTGATTCCCGCTGAAGATGAGCTCACCCAAAGGGATACATGGCACAAAAGCAAACAAACTGGCAAGAGAGCGAGGCTCAGATTCGATACAGTCCCAGCTTGGCCACCTACGCTGCTCCCAGAATTACCCCAAAGCTCCCATTTCTGCCTATCCACTCGGTACCGTCATCCATCCAACTCTAATCCAGACACTTGAGCATGCCCAGAACGCCTGCCTCTCTTCTTTCCAGTATATATAAAAAAAAGTTTGTGCAAAATCCCCCTCTTAATTTGCACACCACACTGTTAAGATAACTTAGCAACACTTATTTTTTTTTTAAAGATTTTATTTATTTATTTATTTGACAGAGAGGGGGAGTAAAAGCAGGGGGAGCAGCAGGCAGAGGGGGAGGGAGAAGCAGTGATGTGGGGCTCGATCCCGGAACCCTGAGATCATGACCTGAGCCGAAAGCAGATGCTTAACAGACTGAGCCACCCAGGTGCCCCCTTTGCAGCCCTTATTGTTTGTATCTGAGTCCACTAGCCAGATGTGGTCCCAGGTGAGGGGACTTCTGCCACACCTGGCTACCTCCTCACCTGTCAGTGTGGTGAGACTATTACAGGGTAGTGACCCCAAGCTTGGGGTCTCAATTTTGTGAGCCCTTAGAATATGAAGAGTGTAGGTCCCTTCTGTTTTCATAGGCTGATGTCATTTGACAAACTTTCACTTTCACCCTTGACTACTGGTGGCCTGCTGAGTGAGATTTTCTACATTACTGAAGTCTGGCATCAAACTCAATGATCGAGTTGACTGAGGGCTCTGATTCAGCATCAACCGAAAGACTTGACCACCAGGCAGAGCTTGGCCACACTCACTCTGCTATGCAGTTGCGGGCCGAGGCGTTCTAAAGCTGGTTGTTGTCCTGTCGGGGCATCAGCAGCACTGTCCCAAGCTGGGGGAGGTTGGGAACTATTGCTATTTCTGCTTTCAAATCGTAAATTATTGTTGCTTTGGCGTCACCACCAACAGCTTAGTGAGTAGATGGATAACTCTACACGGTTGGCATGATTCCTGTTTGCCTCATCAGTTATAACAACCCCGACCGGCTCGAGGGGCCGTGAGACACGTGCCCTGTGGCTCACATGTGAACCGTCCATGTCTCCATTAGTGGATTACTGCCCACATGCTTCGTTATCATCCCAGGGCCCTTCACTAGTGAGAGGGAGGTTGGTGGGATCACTGAGGTCAATGCATTGCTGAGTGCTAGCTCTTTGCCACATCGAACACGCCAGATAAAATATGTTTGTCCTCCTGGGACAATGCTTCCCCATTTCCTTGGGTGCTCAAGAAGGGACTTCGAGCCACCTACACTCTGTCACTTTATAGGGATAGTAAAATGTGAGTAAAGGTACTTCATCTTGGGCAAGGAAGTTGTTTCAATCATCCATTTAGGAAAACATTCACTGAGAGCTTGATGTGCCCCGCCCAGTGGTGGGAATAAGGCAAGAGACTGCCTTGCTGCCACCAGGGGACTCAAGGACAGGCAGAGGCACAGAGGGAGACCCGGAAGGACATCGGCTCCTGGAGTTCTCTTGGCGCGGTGCCTGTTTCCCCTACTCAGGGTCGGGGGTGCTGCTGAACCTATCTGGTCTTTCCTTCTTCTCTGCGAGGCCAGTTTCAACTCTGCGGACGCAGCTCAAGGAGCTCTCGATCCTCTTCAACAGGCGTCTTTGTCTGTCCCATGGCCTCCTCTCCTTTTCACAGCGGGGAATGAAACAGCCCCATAAAAGAGCCAAATCATAACTAAAGATGGTCATAGGAAGATTATATAAACAAATTCAACCTGCAGAGAAGATTCTGGGTGTGCACACTCAGCCCTTGACTTCCTACCCCTGCGGCCGTCGTCGGTAATGATGAGCTGGAACAAGGGTCCCCCCGAAGGCTTTCTGGATGAAGGGGAGACAGATACCTGCTTAGGGCACAGTAGTTACTGCGACAGCCAGAATCCAAAATGTCTCCCAATGATTCCACCTCCTGGCATCAGCTCTCTTGTGGAATTCCCTCTCCTTTAATGTGGGCTGAGCCTAGTGATTTCCTTATATCACATAGAAGGCAGTAAAAGGGATGGATGGAATATTGTGAGATTAGGTTCTAGAAGACTGTAACTTCCATCTTGCTGGCATCCTCATCTCCTGGACGCTAGGTGGGAGAGGTCTGTAGAGCAAGGAACCGAGGGCGGCTTCTGGTCAACAGGAGGTGTGAACCAAATCCTGCCAACAGTCCCTGAGCAAGCCTGATCCTCCTGGGTGAACCCTGAGATGACTAGGGCCCCTGACAACACCTGACTGCTGCCCTTTCATTCGTTCTGAAGCCAAGGACCCCACGAAGCTGTGCCTAGATTTTTGGCCTAAAGAAACTGATAACAAATGTGTGTTGCTTTAAGCTGCTAAGTTTTGGGGGGTAATTTGTCACTCAGCAGTAGATAACTAAAGACCATTCCCAAAGAGCTCAGAGTGAACAGACCTCGGCAGAGAATGTATGGGCCTATTTTGGGAACTTTAAAACAATATGGATTGGTTCTTTTTTCCTTTTTTAAAAAATATTATTTACTTATTTATTTGAGAGAGAGAGAGAGAATGAGCATGAGCAGAGGGAGAAGCAAGCTCCCTGCTGAGCAGAGAGCCCAATGCAGGGCTTGAACCCAGGACCCTGAGATCATGACCTGAGCGAAAAACAGGTGCTTAACCGACTGAGCCACCCAGGTGCTCTGGGTTGATTCTTTCCTTAAACCCTACGTAGTAAGCATGGACAAACACAGTACCCAATTCCTAGGGCTCAGTGGGGATTTTGAGAGTAGGAAGCTTCTGGCTAGTGGCCACAGATGATAAAGCCACGAGGGCCCAGGGAAATGTTTAGGGCAGTGGTTCCAACTGGGCGGTGGAGAGGGGTGTCAGAATCTGCTGAAGAATCTGGACCCCACTGGGATCCCTTGAAGCTGGGAACTGGAACCCTGAACAGACATGATTTCTCCAGGTGAGAGACTGTAATCCTGGGTAAGAACCACGAATCCGCTTCTGTGATATATATCGGGCGATGAAAGGCCAGAGAAGTTGTGTGTCTTTTTAAGGTCACACAGCCTGTTGTGGCAGCCAGTGTTCCCTGTGAATGGAGAACTCACTCAGCGCCGTGCTAATATTAGCAGAAACAAAGAGATGCAAAGAAAAAACATCTAAGTTTCCTTTATTTGTTTGGAAAACAACCTCTATTCTCTCTCTCTCAATTTAGTCCTGGCCTTGTGACAAAGAATGTTTTTCTCTCCGGTCTCCTCTGTAAGAAAGGGAACACCATAACACTCCCTGTGAGAACTCTCTCCCCAGATCCCAGGGAGGGGCAGACCAGGACAGGACTGGGACAGAACAGCATGGAGAACACGTGGGGTCTGTCTCTGAGCCCCACTTGGCTTATGATCCCTTCCTCCATTCTCCCTGAGACATCTGCTCCTGTCCGGGGGGCTCTGCCTCCACCTCCCAGTTGAGAGCATCTCCGGAAGCTGTGGGCTGCTCGGAGCCTGATTTCCAGTCTGCTTGTCATCCGGGGAAACGGTACCCACAGCTCCACGGGTTCTGGCTCAGGTCCTCAAACGCTCACCAGGTCCCAGTGCTGGCTCATAAGTGATGACTCACACGGGTTGACCACGATTTCCCTGCCATTCTCAGAACCATCACCAAACATGTCCGTGTCTAGGCAGAGGTGGGATGCTATGTGTTCGATGCGGGAACCAGTCTTGGTCCATTGCTGAGAAGATGGAGAGGAGAGAGCGTGAATGAGAATTCTCTGGCAAAGGGCCCGGGTTCTAGCAATGGTGGCAGGAGTTCCAGAACAACCAGACATGTCTACACCACATGGCTGGGGTCACCTGGGGACTTGACTTCACGGTCTCACAGAGGAATAAAGCTGCAACTAATTGCTTTGTCAGGCATTACTATCAGTTTTTGGTTTGTTTTTCTTTTTTTTTATTGTTTTTGGATTAAAAAAAAGTAAAAGCAAAATCAATATGTTTGCTAGGAAAACGCTTTAGAAGGCAATAACTTTCCAAGTAACAGGCCAGAGAACGTGAAGCACGTTAGTCACGGGAGCAACCAAAGAAACGACACAGTCGGGAAGATGGGGGAGCGAGCGGAGGGATGGGCACAGGAGACCAGAGGGGCTCTGGGCAGCCCCGAGACCAGCCGCCTGGGCTCCTCCATAACCCATCAGTGTGCGAGGGGCCCAAGCAGAAAGAAGTCTCTCGTGCCACTGCCCCCAGACTCTATGTCACAGGACAAAGAAGGAGGGGATGAACACGTTTTAGGGAGCTGCCATGGCACAGGGACCATGACCCATTTCTGTTTATCACTCTCAACAGCTGTCCCGTGTGGTGGGCGGCTTCACCTCCATTTCTGAGAGGAAGGAACCCAAGTCCAGTGAACTGCCATGGGACACACGGCTAGTAAGCCAGACAAGGGGCACCTGAATGTCTGTCTCTCTAATGCCAATGCCCAATCGGCAGGAGACTGCCTGGGGTCAACAGCTTGGGCCCGACCAGGCACATGGAGCATCCTGCTAGGGCCCAAGGCCCCCTGAAGGCCAAGATTCTGGTACTGCTAAGCCTGGCAGCCCTGAAGGCTTTGCCCCATATCCTCTCTTGCGGCGGTACCAGGGGGGCATCTGAGCTAGACAGGCTAGTGTGAGATGCGTGTGCCTACTGGGGCCCGGCCAGGTCCACGGGCATCTGGGGGCAAGCTGACCGCTGCTGCTGGCGCTCCTGCCCTGTCTCCTAACCAGAAGGACCTCTTTCTGATCAGCCCCTCCACTTCTAGAGTTTCTCCCTGGTCTTGCACACAGACTCAGACCTCCACAGGAAGTCCCGTCACCGAAGGCGACCACGCCCCGCATGCACCCACTGAGCTCTCACCTGCTTGTCATCTCCGTTCTTGCAGAGGGCGAGAACCACTGGGGCGCCTGGGAACACGGTGATGATGGACAGGCACAGCTCTTCCTGGACGATCTGCTGGGTGTATGTGAAAGCCCATACCTGGAGGGGAAGAGATCAGAAGGTTCACATCAGGATCCTTAGAAGCCTCATGGGACCTGTCCAGGACCATGTGAGAATTAGCGCAGCTTGGTAAAAAGCACTGGAGGTCCCAGCAGGAACAGACTGTCAACAAAGTCACCTCGGAAAATGGGACCCATTAGCCAGAGACTGCCAGGTCATGCCCCTACCGAAGTCTCCATCCCCACGCCTGGGAAGGGGTCTGGTCTGGGCATAAAAGCCACCTCTGGGGGCTGCCAAACAATTCTGGGCTTGAGGTGGGGAAACCTGAACAACACCGAAGCCCAGCTGCGTGGTCTCTAGTTTCTCTGTTTGGACGCGTGTCTATTCCCCACGCTTGATAATGCAAGCAGCTAACCAGCAGGCCAGCCCAGCTGTCTTTAGAATGCCCCTTCATCGAAAAGGAGTGCCATCAGTGGATGGGTATTATCGTAAGAGGCAAAGGGCAGGACAAAGGGGACAGGGAGAGTGACGAGGGAGGGAGTGGAAGAAGAGCAGAGTGACAGCAGGTCATGAGACAGAAAATGATCCCTGCAGGAGCGTGTCACTCCAGCACTCCAGGAGAACAGATCAGTGGGCTCCAGAGCCTCTGCAGGGAGGGAAGCTGAGAAAGCCAACGGACAAGGAGGGTGGGGAGAGGACAGTGGCATTCCATTTGAGGGTCACTACAAGGAATGTTTCTCGGTTATTCCACACAATGCCGGAGGTCAGAGAGCCATGCGCTGCTGGAGGAGCCCAAAGCACTCCGAGTTCTTAGGCCAGAAGGATGGAAATGGGAGCCTCCATAAGGTCGCTCCCAGGCTGTGAAGTAGGGGCCTCATGATGTGGCGAAGAAGGTGACCGTTGAATTGGATGCCCTGCAGGTACCTGCAGAGAGAACCTCAAGGGCTGGACCCCTTCTCAACTCCACACCCATTGGCCAGCTGACCCTTAGCTTCTGGACTGAACTACTTCTCCTTGGCCCAAGAATAAAAAAAAAAAGGTCCCTTAGCTGGGCCCCCTGCTCTAAGACCACATGTCCCATAAGCTGAGACGGTCCTGTGCTCCCTGTTCTGTCCCTTCCCTAGCTCACGGCAGCCCCCTCCTGGCCCCCACACCCCTCCTGACTTCTGCCATCTGGTGACATCTTCAGCGTCCTCTGTGCCCCTGGCTTGTCCCCACCCTTGCCCCCAGGCTTGGGGCCTCTGCTGCCTCACTGCACCACCTGGCTGCAGAACCCTGCCTTTCCTGATCTGGGACCTTCCCTGCCCCCGATCCCTGGATGGGGCCACCAGCCCCAGGGGGCCACTGTCCCCCTAGGGTCCTGTGTGTGGGTTTTAATATCCCTTTTCAAATTGCCAGTGTTGGGAGAAGACCTAGACCAGAAGGCACTCCCTGGGGGGTGGATGGAAATACAGATGGACGGGAGACTGGTTGAGTTGAGAATTTTTGGAAGCCTGGAGATGGCTGATGCTATTCTTCCGTCTATTTCTAGATCTAGATCTATTTACATTTTTTAATACTAAATGTAATGAAATGTACTCCTTGGGACGTATCAAGAAGTTCTCCTCTGGACTTGAACAGCACCATACCATGCATGTCGTTTCCTTCTTTCCAGGATTAGCCAAAAGGGAAAGACATCTATGCAGACAGGTGACACAGTAATCATCACCTTGTCCCTGATGGCCGACACTTCCCAAGCACTATGTCTACGCGCTGTCCTGGGGGCTTAGCACGGATGACTTTGGTCTTCCTAAGGATCCCATCCTTCCTAAGAATACCGAACAGGTATTGTTACTATGATCTGCAAGCTCACAGAAGTCACGCACCTCTCAGCGACCGACTCTCTGGCTCCTTTGCTGTTGGGGCCCCTGGAGCCCCAGCTGCTTCTGTCCCAGCTTCATCACAGCTAATGTCTGTCCCTGAGATCCCTCTTCCGGTTGCAGGCAAGAACACTCTAGATCACCTCCACCTCGACAACAGAGAGCTGGCCAGTTCCTACTGACAGCCCCATGAGAAGGGGAACAAAAGTCATACCCTGTGTGGGGACCAGGGAGGGGCAGCTGAGAGAGCAGGCCTGTCCCTGAGGCGGATGGGCACTGGGAAGGAGTATGAACAGAGGTCCACATTCTATGGACTCCACATCACAGAGCTGGCTTCCCGGGGACTGCTTCTGTCTTCTTCCTGCCCTGGCTCCATCCCCGTCATCAGCTCCCCTGTCTACTTATCCACGGTCGCTTGGCCACTCCCCATTAAAGGCCCCCTTTGGGCCTAGGTGTGTGCTAGGGACATGGTCTACCCTCCGGAGATCCAAGCAGGGCCTGACATCAGGCTAGGGCCATCTGGACGGGGGATTCTGGGACCCTGGGCTTCTGGAGTGTGATCTAGAAAGTGGGCGCCAGTCTTGGGTGTGTGTCCAGAGAATTCCACATGGCGAGGGGAGAGAGAGGCCTGAAGCCCAGGCCCAAGCCCAGGGGCAGGTCTGCCAGGGACCCACTGCCCACACCCATCAAGCAACTGGCCTCAGCTTTAGATTTCTGCCATTGTCAAGAAATGAGGATAAACAGACAGTCAGTGATGGGGAAAGAAGGTAAGGTCCACCTCTCTGACCCATTACCCTGCCCCCCCAAACAGCAGCTGTGAGCCATCATTTGCATTTAAAAAATAAATTCTTCAATTATTTTGATTGCTACAATACACTGATTTAATATTTTTTTACGTTAAAAGCATTAATTAAACATAAAAACTTGAAATATACCACAATTCCTGAAAAGCTCATCTTGGCATTTCTTCTTTTATAATATACTAGGGGCTTTAAAAACTGGCCGTGCTGGGGGTGGCGTGAGGGTGGGAGGGGAGCGGTACTTCTTTTGACATCTGAGACGCCCATCCGCTAATGCCTTTCGGGAAGGAACACAGATGGTACCCCCGGGGTTGGGCTCAGAAGAAATCACCTTAAGATCCCCGAGGGGAGAATACGCACATGCACAGACAGGGGATCGAAGGAAGCCTTTACACTAAGTGGACTTTCCATTAGCTGGTGCTTTACTGGCAGTGAAATAATTCAGCCTCACAATTTCTCAGAGGAACACAGCCCTCTGGCCACATCTGCAAGAAAGGAGAGAGGGAAGCAGAACACAGAAGCAGGTGGGGCGGGAAGCGAGGGGAGGTTTTCCGATCCCCACTCTGCAGCCTGTCAGGCTTCCAGAACGGCCGGTGATGAATGGGTTTATTAAAGGAATCCCAGAGTCAGGAATGGATTCAGGAAGGTAGCCGGGTTGCTCAGGCTGGCCTGGCCGAGATCAGCGTACGCTGGGCTGTGGGTGGACAGCTCCATCAGGGGTCCGGCCAAGTCGCAGCTCCCAGCCTCAGGGCACACAGACAGGGTCATAACCGCGTGAGGCAACCCAGAGGGGGTGTGGGCGGCCTCACCCCTTCACAGACAGGCCAGTAAGGGGCTGAGGAGGAGGAGGAGGTCCGCTTCTGGCCCTCTAGTCCCCTTGCTCAAGCCCTGGAAGAGGAGAAGCAGTGATGGGGTGGGGGCGTCTGGGCTGGAGAGCCTTAAGGGCCTTTTGGGCTTGTCAGGAGTCTCTGGAGGAGAGCCGCTGCGTGTAGAGAAGGGAGCAGCGTGGCCGGTGGGGGCAACAGGCTTCTCTCTGGGCCATGCCTACCTGGGCGCAGCCTGGAGGGCCAGGATGAAACAGGCAGCACCCAGCCTGGTCCACTGCCTTGCATTGGATGGAGTAGCAGAGAGGAAAGGCGGTCATAAGAGGACATGTCTACAGAAGCCAAGTTCTGAAAGAGGTAGGCATGAGAGGAGGCAGGACCCAGGCACAGGGCTGACCTGAATGAGCCTGACCCTGACCCTGAATGGCCCAGGGCCACCCCCAGTAGGCAAGAAGCAACCAACCTAGGGCAGCAGCTCTCGACTGGGCTGATGGTGCTTCTCTCCATCCATCCATCCATCCACCCACCCACCCATCAGGTGCCAGTGTTTGGAGGCATTTTTTTGATGGCTATGACTAGGGGTGTGTTACTGGTACCCAGTGGGTGGGGTCAGAGATGCTGGAAAACATGGACAGTGCACAGGACAGTCCCCACAACAAACACTTATCTGGTACTAATGCCAGCAGTGCTGGGGTCGAAACACCCTCGCCTCGTGGGCAGGGCCGGGTCCCTAGAAGCAGCAGGCCCGCCATTTCTCCTATATGATCTGGGTAGCGCTGGTCCACCTCCCTCAGCCTGGCTTACCCCATCTGCGGGGATGACGGGCCAGGGCTCACGGGGCCGTGGGATGCCTAACCCCGGTGAGGCCGTGGAACCCGCAGGCGGTGGCTGGCTCCCGACCGTACTGTAGCGACATGTGGACTGGCAGTGGTTGAGGAGACAAGTGTTCACATGTGGACAGAAGGCAGGGGCTGTGTCTTCATGAACACAGAAGGCCGCATCCGTTACTGGGGGTGGTGAGCTCCCCGTCCACGCGTTCTTCTGTGTGGGGAACTACACACAATGGGGAAAAGACCCCAAATGCCAAGCAGCAGTACCGGGGATGCTGTGGTTAGATGGGCAAACTAGCTCGTTTCTAAGAGCCTCTGGTTCTAGATGCTTCACATTCATAGTCTATTCATCCTCACGGGGATCCTGGGAGGTGGGCACGACCTCATGGAAGGGAACGGAGAGCAGGGGTCACTCTGGGCAACGCCAGGAGCAGACCACAGGGTTGACTATGAACACAGGGCCTCATGGGTAAGACTGGATCTGAGCTGAGAGCATTCAGGCCCACTGCTGGCCTTGGAGCTCTATGTCACACTGAAGGCCACACACGTCCCTGAAGTCCCCTTCAGACACAGTGTCTAGAACAAACGAGAGGGCGCAGATATACTTTAGTCCAGCCGGCCTCTCGGATCACGCAAAGACACTGACCGGCCATGCTGGGGCCATGGTCAGCCGCACAGACACAGACTTCTGCCTCTCCCTGGTGACCAGTGGCAGCAGGGTGACATGGAGGGCTCTGAGACGTGCTCTCTGCCTTTGGGGACTTCGCCGGACTCACTGTGGGGGGTCTTTTATTTCTGGTCCATCCTGTCCCTTTGCCCCAAGCTGTCAGGATACACATTATATGCATATGATTAAAAACCCACACCCAGAAAACTTGTTGGGTGCTGCTGCGGAGCCCTGGAGCGGCTGCCGGGGTTGGAGTCCCGGTGCATATGCCGAGCGCAGTGCAGGTATGGGGGAGGACCTTTCCCCATCTCTCGCCCTCCAAGTGTCCAGCTGCCCGTGCACAACCTTCACAAGCCAGTAGCCCAAACTTCCCAGAACACAGGCAGATGAACACACTGAAAAATTTTTGTTTTTCTCCCTTTCTTTAAATCGGGATAGCAGTGAGATGGCGCATCTGTCTTCCTTCCATCTTTCACAAAAATATTTTTCTAGAAAATCCAATAAAGTTAAGAGGAAGCTCGTTAACCTGGAGGCTTCTTGGGCTTCGCATGTTTGCAAACCGATGATGGATTTCTCTTGTACCTCACCCAAGGCATCAGCTTGCCGACATCTTCAGTACACACCAAGATTAAACATTTCGTTCCCAAGGTTGACACACCCGCCAAGAAAGATAAGGCAGCAGGAAGGATGGATGGGCTGGGGCTGGGGCAGGGACGTGAGTCCACATCTGAGGCAGAGGACAACCGTGGTCTGATTGTCTCCATTGAACAATGAGGACACCCAGGTGCCTGCAGGGACATACCCCTGGGGAGCTTGGAGTCAGCTGGAAGCACAACTCTGGGCTCTTGGCTTGAAGCCTGTGGTTTTCTTTTACTCCAGATATCTGGTACCCTGGAATCTTCCACCGAAATAGCCTGAACCTGATTTCAGGATCAGTGTGGATCTTACCCTGCGTCAATCCTCTCAAGGGCAGACTGAGTCCCTACTACACAGAGCTGGGCCCAAAGGGGACCATTTAGAGGGGAGTGGCCGAGGTGGATATGCAGGCTGGGAATGGGGGCGACACCAAGTAAAGGGGGACAGGCCCAGGCCAGAAGCCAGAGCTCTGTGTGCTCCCCACTCCAGTATGGAGTCCACAACATGGGCATCCATTCATATTCTTCCCCAGTTCCCATCAATGTCGGGGAGGGGCCGGCTGTCTAGCCTGCCCTCTCCCCAGGCCTGACATGGGGTGTGACCCTCCTTTCCTTTCTCATAGGGGCAGACGTGACCTCCTCTAGACAGGCCAAAAGGCAGCGCAAAAGGAGAAACAAAATGTAGGAGGGGCGCAGAGGCTGAGCAGGGTCAGAGGAGAAAACCCCTGTGTTAGCAGAAAGGGCTGGTGAGCAGAAAGTCGGGACTGCCTTTCTTATGCAGGAAGGAGGGAAAGCTACTGAAAGGAGGAGAAAGGTAAATAGGTCAGTCCTATACATGTGTAGGGCCCACACAAATGCACACATGCACACTTGGGGATTATCCCAACTGAAATAGTTATATAGATCTTTCCTGTGTAAAGTGGGTTTACACCTTTAGGAAACTGGAATGTGCATCCCAGCCCCACTGCTGGCCTGGGATGTTCTAGAAGGGGACTGAGTCTAATCCAGCCCAGCCTGGCCCAGTCCCCCTCACGCAGCCAGGGGCCGGGAGCACCGTGGGCACTCACTGCCCTCTGTGGAAGAGGGCAGAACACTGACCTCAGAGTCTTCTTCCATGGAATTTACACCGCTGCTCCACAAACCCAGCTGTTCTCTCCAAAGCGAGGAGGAGAGATAGCTTGGCACTATCTTCTAGAAAGGACTCTTGGCTCACTTGAAGACTATTACTAGGATAACCCTTAGTTTCCCACAGAGGATTGCTTTTCCTCCTCTTTCTTGGGCTGTTGGAAGGGCAGCTGCAATAGGTACTATTATTCTCCGGTCAATAAAGGCCTGGCAATCTTTTGGAGATTGGAGAGCCCCTCCTCAAGAGCCACAGATCCTATAGCTCCTCTCCTCCCGCTTCCTTACGCAGCCAAAGGCACTGAGTACCAGGAAAGCTGCTGCTTCGCTAAAGACAGACCGAGTAAGCTCCTGTCCCAGGGAAAGGGGGGGGTCAGAACATTCTGGGCATTGGGATCCCCTACGAACAGTGCCCACATACAGATTCAGAAGAGAGGGACGTGCTTCACTTCTCCCCAACATTTCACAAAATACCGCTTGAGCAAACGGTTGTCATTCCCGGCCCGGCTGCTGGACTTAAGCCAGACTGAGGCGTCTGCTGGCTTCGCCTTTTCCTGTCCAGCTTGGCCAGCCCCTCCTGTATTCTGCTGGAGCAGAGAAACAGGCGTGAGAAAAGTCACTGCAAGCTGGAGGTCGGGGTTGCAAGGCCTCAAACGCCAGGCTGTGGGTGCGGATTTCTGTGGCAAGGCAGCGGGGAGCCCCTGAAGGCTGGAGAACATCTGATGGTGACGTGTCAGTGGGAGGGATGAGGGGCAGGGACCAGAGGCTGGGGCTCGAACATCACACAGTGGTTCCCAATCCAGCTGGTTTTATGCCCCTGGGGTGTTCCGTGTAGCCTGGAGACAGTTCGCTTGTCAGGACTGGCATGTGTGGGGCGCTCCTGGAGGGTGGAGGAGGCCAGCGGTGCTGCTAGGCAGACCTCGGAGTGCAGGACAGCCCCCCACACAAGAAAACCATCTGGCCCAAAACACACCGGTGCCATGGCTGAGGAAGTCCAATCGGGCTTGGAGGAGTGGAGGTGGGGTCCAAGGAGAGTTATCTGAGGGGAGAAGGGACAGGAACCTGCAGAAATGGGGGCCAGGAGAAAGCAGAGCCAGGGCAGATGGTCGGGATTGGAGCCATGGAGCCCGGGAGAAGACAGTCACACGGAGAGAAGGATGGGACAGGGAGGTAGCTGTGGAGCTGGGCTCCGGCTCATAGCCACTAGAACCACAGATGACACCCATGCCCTGCTTTCTGGGCTGCTCCTTCTCCCCTGCCTCACTCGGCCTATTTGTATGCCTCTCTCAGGATGCAGCTCATTTTTGAGTCCTCTGGGAAGAGGTGCCTGGCTCTCGTGCATACGGCGGACACGGTCTCTCGGTGCTCCTAGAGCAGTCTAGACTGAATTCCATCCAGGACAGAGTTTAGGACAGAAGAGCCGCTCACTTGCTTGTTCCTGCATATGATCCCTCAGGGGACCACAGAGATTTGCGACCTAGCCATTCATCTCCGTGTCTTCACAGCAGAGAACAGAGATGTTTATGGTGGGAATGGATGAAATCGTGGAGGGATGAAAACCAGAATTTGTGTATCAATGAAACAGAGGACAGGGCCAAAGCTGGAAGCTTGGATAAAATCTCCAAGACACCGTTTCCAGAGAAAAGAACAATGACCTAAGAACCTTCATGAACACTTGCAATAAGCACAGGAAAGTGGAGCAGGGGAGCCAGCAAAGAGAAGAGAGGAAGAGCAGGAAAGCAGGAGGATTTGGATCAGGCAATGCCATGGGAGCCAGGAGGCAGCTATGAGCTGGGTGGGCTTTAACGCATGTAGCACACGAGTGTGACAGAGGGAGGGACAGGCTGAGGGGCTGCCAGGGGCCTTTGAAAGAGCTCCGTCCTCAGAGGGGACACCGCTGACCCACAGAACACCAGTGTGCTACCAGTTGATGAATGGACTAAGGCACAAGGTAACCTATCTGACAACAGATTCCCCCGCTCCCTGCAGGCCTGGGGAAGGCAGGTGATAGCAGAGGTGGAGCCTCCGGCCTGCTAAGGACAGGACGGGGCGCAGGTCGGGGCAGAGCTCAGTGGTAATGGTCATCCCGGATCCGCCGTGCCCGCCTGGACGTCCCGGTTAGAGCAGCAGAGAGACTCAGGGCAGGCTGGCCATCCTGGAGCAGCGCCACCCAGAGGCACGCCTCTCTCTGTCTGCGATTCACATCTTCCAGGCAGCTGCTGCACCTGTCCTGCCTGACCAGCCCCCAGCCCCCACCTCCTGCCAGCAGGTTGGACGCCACAGACGCACTCATTAAATCCTGCTAATTTAATGGTGATTTCCTACAGGCATGATGTTGCCGAGTTATCTGTGTTTCAGAGACAGTTGACACCTCTGGAAAGCCAGTGGAGTGATCCTGGTCCCAGAGTGAGGGCAAATCTACCTCTGCTCTGTCGCTAGGCTCTGGGCATAACAGGACGCCTGGGGTCATGTAAAAGCAGGTGGTGGAGCCGGAGTCCCTGTACCGTCCTCACATCCCCAGCCTGTTACGCACCTGGGATTTTCCATCCTCGCCTTTGTTCTTGACACAGGGGCTTAACCTGAGGTTGTAGGGCTCTGTGTTTTTCTGCCTTTGAGACTCTAGGCACTTCTGCCTCTGTCGGATACTGCCCTTCTGGATGGAGGAATCGCTGGGGATTCTGGAAGAAAGCCACAGAGACATGAGAACCCGCTCCACTCTGGCTGAGGGGCACTAGCTGCTAGAGGGGGAGGGGCGGGGTTTGGAGGGTGTCAGGGCGTTTGGCCTGGGCTTCAGGCTGCCACCAGGAACAAGGCAGCGAGGCGACAGCCTGGAGCCACCACGGCAGAGGGAGCCTGGTGAGCAGATACGTCGCACCTGGGACTCAAACTCCAGCAGCTGAGAAACGCGGCCAACCTCCACCCCTCCATCCCTTGTCTAAACTCCATCCCCTCTGCTACTGATGAACATAATTCCTCTCTGGTTCCAGGGATAAGGGGAGCCGACTGGTCTCCTCAGACCTCCCTGTAACTAGCCACCTTTCTCCAGCTGGCCACGGGATTGCCCTCGTCTGGACCCAGTCAGCTGAGGGTCTTTCCTGACAAGCCAGCAAAGGCTCAGAAGGCAGGGCGGGTACCTGAGTTCTGGATAGACGTTCTCTAGGTACCACTTGAAGCTCTGGCACTGAAGATTCTTCCTCAGGTCCAGTCTGCTCTCAATGCTGGGGTGACGCGGGGCAGGGAGAGACACAGAGAGACAGGTCAGAGGCCGGAAGAAGTGGGAAGACAAATGCACATGCTGTGCCCGGGCCATGGCCACGTCTCCCCCGAGAGTGCCGGAGAGATTCACCAAGACTTCCGGAGCTCCAGACAGAGCTGCGGAATCCCGCGGCAAGAGCTCACAACTTGGTGTGGCAACCACACGGAGGACTTGTGCTTTCACTTGAAAATGGAATTGGGGGTGTTTTTACTTTTCATTAAAAACAAGGCCACAAGAACATGCAGTGTGTCTGTCACTAATTCACCGCTGGGGCTCCGAGTCTACTTGCCCACAAATCTCTTTGGCTTCTGCAGTCAAAATACCACTCCTGACCACCCCACCTGCAAAGAATCACCTTCTTTGGCTGGTTCTGAGGCCCTGTCATGCCTTTACTCATCAGGTATTTACTGAGCACCTACTGTATGCTGGGCACTGTGCCCAATGTGGGAAATGATGGATGGGGAGCTTCTGAACAACCGGAAAGGTAAGGGAACAAGCAATCACAGCCCTGTGTGCAGGGCTGGGGGGAGGTGTGAGGGGGCTGTGGGAGCCTCTCAGAGGAGGGCCCTTGCTGGCCAGGTCAGTGCTCACCAAGGTGGTCATGCGGAAGCTGGCATCTGGAAAGAAAAGTGGAGGCTATCTAGGCAAAGCAGAGAGTGGGTGGGCTTGGGGCTCCCCCAGCCCAGGCTAGGGAAGAGAAGGGGAGACCATCCCGTCGCAGGAACAGTGCTGCAGAGGCTGAGTTGTGTGTGTGCAAGAATGTATGTACGCAGGGAAGGCAGAGGGGGAAGGGGCAGAGCGGAGGAAGCAGACCACAAAGGGTTTGGGGGCCACTGTGGAGAAGGCTGCACTTTGAGGCAATAGGATGCAACAGATGGGCTCCAAGCAAAGCGTGATATGGTGACATCTCCACATTGAGAACAACTCACGGGGGGCGAATGGGTCTGGCAGGGCAAGACTGGAGACAGGGAGAGCCATGGGAGGGGGCTGCAGACACCCAGTGCTGAGCGTGCTCCCAGGTAGGGAAGTGGGGGGCAGATGGAGAGAAGGGACAGGTCCAAGTCCCTCCATTTATCTCCACCGCCGCCACCACCCTCCTCGGCCCCATTTGTACCGTGTCCTTCATGGGTGAGCCCACAGGACTGGCCCTGCTCGGCCAGCCTCACCTCCTTCCACCTCACATTGGACTTCTTAGGGAGCACTAACCACCTTTCCTCACCAGACTCAAAGCAACATGAGCAGAGGAATGATGCCAATGCTTTTTTTTAAGTTGAATGTTCACTATTTAGCAAAGACCCTGGGCTGCGTTCATTAAGGAGGCAGCAGCACCAGGACTCGGGGGCTGTTTGCCATGGAAAGGAGGGGAGGGAAGAGTCAAGACTGACCCCCAGACCTGTGACTTGGGCCAGAGGACAGAAAGAAGGGTGTTCCTGGAGATGGGGGAGACAGGCTGGGGCGCACATTTAGCAGCTCAGGGACTGACTTCCCTTTAGGATTGGAGTTGGAGCAGCCTGGGAGGTGTCCAGGTGGAGGTGTCCAGTTTGCAGTGGGATGGAAGGGACTGGCTCAGAATGTGAGGTCCAGGTCAGGGACAGAGAACCAAGAGTCAGCAGCACAAAAGTGGTAGTGGACGTCGCAGGGATGCTTAGCATGGAGAAGGCGATGACTGACCCTCGAGGAGGACCACAAGCATGGCAGGAAAGAAAAAAGAGAGGCTGCAATGGGACCAGGCAGGCGGATGCTGCAGGCATGGACACAGTGGTCAGGAGGGGGCTCTCAGGGACACGGGAGGTTGGGCATGAGCATGGAGGTGGGGTTGTTGCAGGGGACTGGTGACACTGAATTGAAGGAAAGTTTTTGTAGTTTCTTTTCTTTCCCTCTCTTCCTTTTTAAACCATTTAAGTTTTAAGATGTAAGACCTGAATCAGTTTCAATGCTGATGGGGACCGTGCATCAGCAAAGGTAGATCAGGGACAAGGAAGTGGAGGGCAGGGTCCCCTAGAACAGTGGCTCCCACACCAGGTGCACATTAGAGTCCTGGGGGTGCGGGTAGGGGGCTGCCTTTCAACAATTCTCCAGCCCAGGCCTTACCCCAGACCCAGCGGCTCCCTGGGAGGGGCACCAGTAGACCCGAAACCCCCTGAGTGACTGCTGTGTGCGGGCTAGTTTGGGAAGCACTGCCCTGGAGCTCTGCTCTGCCCGGACAGGCCCTCAGACCCATGGCACGGCCCACCTGGGAGCTTTCTGGAAATGCAACCTAGGGAATCAGCAAGGACATTTTAACAAAAGCCACAGGAGATTCCTGTGTACATTAAAGCTTAAGAAGCCCTGAGCCAGGAGGCCTGAGAGGAGGAATCCAGGCAGAGATTCAAGTGTTGATTTACAAATGAATGCAGATGAAATGTGGACCCCTCCCCAAGAACACAGCTGGGGGCACCTGTTTTGGAAGAAGAGTTGGGCAGTGAAGTTCCCAGCCCCTGCCCGATGCGTCTATTTCAGCAATGAAACAGGTGTCACCCACTGTTAATGACGGTGGCGGGCGGGGGGGGGGGGGGGTGACAGGAGAGGTTTCAATGGCCACAGCCTACTGGCAGCACCAGCTGATACTTTCCAGAACCTTCAGCAGCCTGTGCACAGGGGAGGGAAAGGCACAAAGTCGGGTTCATCCAGGGTTGAGAAATTGAGAAAACTGCCTGAGGGGCTGACAGAAGTACAACAGGGCTAAAGATCTGAAGACTATGTCTTTTAAGCCCTCTCTTTAAGCAAGAGTGTAGAACCCAAGCTGGGGAGGGAGGGAGGAAGAAGAAAGGGAGGGGCATGACTATGGTCAGTGGACCAGGAGTTTGATGAGGACACAAGACAAATGCCTTACAAGGTTCCTATGAGCGACTGCACTAGGGGACAGCACGGGTCTCTACTTTCGGAGACACAAGCCCTTTGGGCCACGCGGGGATGAGCGCTGCCTATACGGTGTAGGCAGCAGAAACCCAGCGCTTGCAAGTCTCTTCTGACTGAGGGACATCAGCACGACCAAAGGCCACTGATCGTCCCTCCAAACAATCAGATGCTAACACGGAGAAGTTTCCATTTTCTGCTCATCAGCTCTGTGTTGGAGAAGGATCACACAGGTCTGGTCTGAGCCTCATGGCCCTGGTACCAGATGTGATCAGGCCAGATAACTTAACTTGCACAAAGCCCTGTCTCATGTCCGGTAAAATCGAGGCAAATGTAAGGACCTATTTAGAAATCCAAGCCACCATCTTGTTTACTCAGAAAAACAGCTTCAGGAAAATACAGGCAAGCAACCCCTGGAAAACAAAGGTGAGCCAGGTTGTGGGTGACACCCAATCAGGCCCAATCAGTTAACCCTCAACCTTGGACCTGAGCAACAGAGGTGCAAACTAAGAATGGAAACGCCCAGATGCCCTCAACTTCCCAGTTCCTGAAGCAATACAAATGCAAATTAACCCTGGTTAGCATGTGATTGCGGGTGGGGGCGCTGCCCTATAAAAGCTAGCCTGAGAAATTAGGTGGCATCGATTTCTCCTGAGAAATGACCCCGGCCGCCGGTGTAGTTTCTGATGCTTGACGCGAAATAAAGCTTTGCTCAACCTTCGCTTTTGTATCAGCCTCATTCCTTTAAACACGGACTCTATTAGCAATGAAACCCGTTTCTCAGAGTCTGGGGAGCACTCCCAGGACAGCCTTCATGACAATAGCACAATTCCTTCCTGGCACTCGTCCACCCCGCTGACGCCGGAGCACGACTCTAGGGGGCACATGTCGGGTACTCTCCACTGAGGACGGAGGCTGGTCTGCGCTTGGGCGACTCAGAACTAGGAGGAGGAGCTCTGGCCCGGAGGGGCTAAGGCCTTTGTGTCCCGCACTCCACCTTTCTGTAAAAAGCTGGAAACATCTCTCCATGGTGCAAGGCGCAGCTCACCTGCTGCGGCAGTGGTCCAGGTCACCACTCATTGCCCGAGAGCTGTGGAAAAGCCCGCCCACCCTGGAGGGCAGGAGCAGGAAGGGATATAAAGGAGAGCGGCCACAGCCTGGGCGACCCGCTCAGCAGACTGGCTGTCAGGAGCCAGCGCTCCTCTGGACCCTCAGTGCAAAGCAGCCAGAAGGACACTTACTTCCCAAAGGGCCTCTCCAGGGCAAACGGCCGGGCAGCGTAGTAGTACTGCTTATATTCATCCATCCACACCTCAGCTGTCCGCTTGGTGTTCCTGGGGAGAAGGGGGTGTCCCAGAGCAGTTACCATGCACACGCAGGCAGCATTACCCAGCTGGGGGCCCCCACGATCCAGTAAGAGCATTGCTCTCCCGGCGCTGAGCCCAGCCAAGTCCCACCGACCTCCAACGGGAACTTAACTCAAAGACACAGGACAAACTCTTCCCCCAAAAGGTACACACCCGAAAAATTGTGCCAAAAATGAACTTTTGCGGCTCCAAAAAAGGGAGGGGCTGGGAGAGGAGAGCCCACAGGGTCCTGTGTTGCCAGGAACCAAGAGGAGAGAGGCAGGGCCTGTGGGGACTACCTGGCCTCCCTCTGCACACAGGCTCCTACTCCAGGTGCTCCCCTTTCCTGCAGGGCAAGGTGTGACTGACTGACCCACTGGCCAGGGCCCAGGCTCAAAGACAACGAATGTTCTGGAACCCAGGATTGCTCCCATTGCTTTCCTACATCAGGTGGCCCCTACTCACATTTTCCTCCTAGAAACCCAAGGTCCAAGGCAGCGCTGCCTTAGGTGCCCACTGAGCTCCTCATCACCCCACCCTCAACCACCCAGTTTCTGCAAAAAGTGTTGTTAACTTGCCCCTGCTCAGAGGCAGGCCCGCCCGGGATGCTCATGTCAGGACGTGACCCATACCTGCTCATACGTGTGAAAACCGAGGATGGAGGAACACAGATGAGGAAAACGACCCCCCCAAATGAAGAAATGCTTAGCTCCTCCCCTCCCCCAAATGGACCAGACAGAAAAAAGGAAAAAGAAGAATAAATGGGTAAGTGAAGCTGTCAGATGACAAGTGACAAAGGGGATAAAGGGAAAAGGTAAAAAGAAGCTAGAGGAAAGAGGGATATACAGGAAATGTTTCTAAAACAGAAGCGAAGACTGAAGGAGAAGGATCACAGGAGAAGGTGTATGAAGGGACAGAGTGGGAACCAGGGGCTTACTGTGACCCTCGGCTTTCTGACCCCCCACTGAGCTCAGTGGGCACCCAAGACTTACTTTATATACGTGTTAGCATTTCCATCTGGGAAAACATACGGGTGTTTCTTGCGGAAGACGTGGCCCACTCGGCTGCAGGGGACGATCTCAAGGCTGCCGCCGCACATCCACACTCTGAAGGAGATTTCTGCAAGAGAGTCGTGGCCCCTCAGCACGTCTCTGTGCCCTCCACAGGGGAGGGGACACAGGATGGTAGCATCAGGGCACCAGGTCCAAGGAAGTGGGCCTGAGGGGTGACGAGCTGGCTCCACAGTCAGACTGTGGGCTCTGTTGGCCAGGCAGCCTCACTTTCCCTTTCTGCAAATGGGGCTGCTAATAACTCACAGCTGGGAGGTGGTGCGTGTGAATATGGGAACAAATGGGGGTTGCCTCAGAGAAGCACCTTCATGGGGGACCATACTTGGGGGACAGCCTGATGCAGAGCCCTGCTACCATCTCCGGGTGACCCAGACTGCTGCTTCTAGACACAGGGAAGATGGATTAGACGTGTTCGTATGACCTGGAGGGTAAGAATCGGGACTGAGGAGAAAGAATTTTCCATTCAAGAATACAGGAGAATCTCCTGACAGTTGAGGCCCAGATAGAAGAGGCCGTCACGGAGGTGGTAAGGTTCACACCCTGACCGTTAGCAACACCCATGAGCGGGATTCCCAGCAAGCAGAAGAACACCTCCCAACACCCAGACCACAATTCTGACACTCTGTAAGGGTGCCTGCATTACAGCCTGGGAGGAGCCGTCTGGGCGGTAACGGAGAGCAGGTATAGAAAATGCTGGAACTGTCTAAGCTGTTGCTGGGGTTCTCCCCAGGGTGGGGATTTAGCACACGTGTGCGTGCGTGTGTGTGCGTGTGTGCGTGTGTGTGTGTGTGTGTGCGCTCGCGCGCGCGCGCCTTCATTCCCTGGGGCCATGTCCCGGAAAACAGCAGCCAGAAGCACACCAAGGTGGAAGAGGGGAGTATCTTATCACTGCGTTGTTTGGAACTGCTCAATGACAGTTACGCAGTGTCCTGATGGCTTTGGCTCTCTATGGACAGGGCATCCTGTGCACCCCACTGGTGGGCAATGTCAGTTTCCCATTTGGGAATTCCTGCCTGGTCCGTGCTTCTTCAGTCAAGCTCAAATATGAGGGCAGGCTGGCTCAGGAGAAACCCATGCCCCTGGGTGACTTCTCCTGCTGGTAGGGGGGGAGGGGCATGTGGAAGCAGGCTGGGGTCCAGGAGCAGGAAAGGAGATGTAAGTATTCTGGTGCTTTCCTACTATATAAACGCACGGCACCCTCCAGCTCCTTGGGCCCCACCTCCTTGGGTTCCTTCACCTGGGTCCTTTCTCTCTCCCTCCACTTCCTGCTCTCTGTCTCCTTCCTTTCCAGCTCTCCAAGCAGGTGCCTGGACACGATATCTTCATTGTGATCCTCACCTCCTCTGTCACCCACGTGTCTTTGGTCAGCCTTGCCCTACCCCTACTGCATCATGCCCAGTGTCCCTGAGCGGCACAGAAGGCGCCCTGGGCTCCAACCCCACTACTGTCACCTTCCTTGTACCTGCCTTTCTGTGTGCCCAGGTGCTGACCCAAATGGCCTACGGCTCATTCCCAGGAAGTTCAGGGAAAGGGTGGGGACGGTGGAGTAAAGAAAGGACTTTCCAAGACTGCTTCTAAACGATGGCAAGAACATGGAGGGAGGGAGACGAGAAGAGCTTGGCTTTGGGGTCTGCAGCCCCAAGTCTGCAGCAGCCCCTGAGCCACATCCCTAGGAAAACCTGCTTCACCTCACTGAGACTGTACCCCACAGGACACTGGGACTCCACAGGACTGTGGGGAACACAAAAGCAGGATGGAAAGGTGAGCCACAGCTGCGATTAGATTCCCCTGAAGCCAGTCTCTGCAATGGACCCCATGAGCACTGACCTCCTGTGTCTGCTTTCAGCTTCCTCCTGCTGCCACCGAGGCCACTTGAAGTTTGTGGCCCTAACATTCAGGATTTTGACTTTCTATCAAGCCCCCAGTACTTCGCAATGTGGCGCTTGGCTGGGGTCTCAGCGGGATCACGTGCCCCAGCCTGGTGTTCGTGGAGCACAGGCGAGCTTAGCTGACTGCAGCACGTGCACTGGGGGACCGGCCACAGGGGTTGGCCTGCGGGACTGTCAGTGCGTGTGTGACTTTAGTCCCAGGACGTCTTCCTGAACACTGTGCTCCAATCCTTTCCTCCCGGGATCTCAAAATACAGTCTGCTCCAGTTCCCAAAAAGGAAAACCATCTCATCTTTCAAAACTAGAGACGTAGATCTGGTTTTACTAGATATAACCTACAAATTTGGTGCCAGCCCTCTTCCCCAAAATACGCATACGTTTTGGCTATGGTCTCTTCCTTTCCATGTATTCAAATAAGACATATGTCCCTCCTCATTTGCAAAGTGAATCCCTCCACACTATGCCTCGGTTCCCTCCCCCACTCCCTCCTACCCCAGCAACCTGTTCCTCTTGCTGTGCTCCCCTTGCCTGGTATCTCGCTTCCCTCCGCATCTCCGAGTCCCACCTTCTGCCACCCTAGGCATAGGACCCACCTTGGGAAGCAGTCATCTGACACTGGTCCTTCCCCTTCCTTCTGGTCTCTGGAAGTCTTCCACCCCAAGGCTCTGTCCTCACAGGGTCTCCCTGACACTGTTTCCTCGGCTGACCCTATAGTTCACCACCACCCCACCCCCCCCACCCCAGCTCTGTCTTGGCTCCAGCGCCAGCTTCCAGGGCCCGTGTGATGCTCGGCCTAGGAGTCTAGGAGTGCTGGACACCAGCAGATGACATGTGTCATCTGGCCCCGACCACCCATCCACAGCCCACTGCAGCCTGCCTCCTCTCCCCCAGCTCCTCCTTCTCATCTTCCTGCATCTGGTGCTTTAGCTGAAAACTGCCATGTATCTCAGTTCTGCAAACATGAGCCATGGGGCAAAAATGACCTCTTCATCCACCCCTGGGCTGTGCTCTGTTCGGTCCTCCTCCCTGAGGTGCTAGCTTATTAGTCATCCTAATGACCCTACAAATGGTTGCAGATGTCCTTATTTTATGGCACAGCAGCGGTTCTTATCTGACACCTGCCCACCAGTGCCTGGGGGCTGAGGCACAGCTCCGTGCTCCAGACCTCAGTCCTCGTCCTGCCCCCACCCGCCCTCCGAGCTCAGCAGCCCTGTCAACCAATGCCACTCTGGGTCCAAAGACACTGCCATCGAGGCTTTTAGGGGCCAACGAGAGAGGCTCCTCTATGACCAGCCCCCCCCTTGCACCTCCATCCAATCGTGACAAATGTCTGTCTTCACAGCCCTACAGTATAGCAGATGCCTCCCCAAGGCGTCTGCGGCCCGAGAGGCAGTAACGGCGCCCAGGCTCCAGGGTCCTGCGTCTTGGTACTGTGGTGATTGGAGACCCAGGGCCTGAGCTGGGCGGTCTGGGTAGTACAGCCAAGTGTACCAATGAACGTGATGGTTCACAGGCCTGTGGGGTATTTAACACCCAGGCATGGAGCTGCCCGGCCCTCGTCTGCACTACTGATGTCAGGATAACTGTCCTCCCGGGGATGTGCTGACTCGAGGGAAAGCCTCGTAATCCAGAGGCGCCATGTGGTGGGGGCTCATGCATCAGAAGGCGCGGGGCACCACCCGGACCCTCCACTTTCCACGTCTGCGGCTCCTGCCGAGTCATCACTTTCTTAAGTGAGGGGGACGGAGCAAAAAGGCGATGTAGGGAATCTGTACGGGGTTCTCGCTGAGTCAGCACTGCCACAATCTCCCTGGTAATGAATATCATGCAGGCCCTAATCTACTCTGAATTCCAGGCAGGGAGACGGGTAATTATCCCACCCTCATTGGGGGCACCGCTATTTTCTTTAGACGTCAGACTCCTACTTGAGGGCAAATTGCCCTCCCCTTTCCCCATCCTCACTTCTTTCCTGCTGTGTCCTCATCAACCCACTGGTAGTCTCACCAGGGCCCCTTGGGCCCCCCACCCCCACCCTCCACCAGCCCAGCATCAACCTGCAAAGCCCATGACTGCTGGACAGGAAAGGGGGCACTGTCTCCCCGGAAGTCAAACCACAGCTATTCATACACCACTGCTTGGCCAGACCCACCAAAGTTCCCATTTCATTTTATAGTCTGGTTTCTGAACAAAGGTGGAGGGAGCCTGAGACACGGGCTCCGCTGAACGTGATGTTCCCAGCTTGCAGGGAGCCCCGTGTACTATGTGTGCACACACACACACTGTACCTCTGGCCAACTCAGGCTGGGGGAGTGGAGTGGGCGGCAGTGGGCACTAGGTGGCTACTGTTATCCCTAAGTCCACACATTAAGTGCACCAACATAAACCCTTCCTTTTAATGATCTTTTAAGTTCTCAGGACCTCTTGGGCCTGGAAGCTCTGTTATTGTTTTGTGATGAATGCATGGACTTGAGTGGAGATCATCTTATTGGTCCATAACTCTGTACTTCATGCCATCCGGGGCAATCACGCTGCATCCGGGCCTCCCGCTGAACAAGGACTAACCACAGCCATGGTCATCCAGAGCCATACAGCCACAAATGCTAAGGGGGTGTGCTTACCTTCCCGCACTCCCTGTGGAGCGGGACAAGCAGCAGCCATGCTGGCTGCCTGCTCTGGGAAGTGGGAGAGAACTGCACTGCACACAGTGCTCTCTGGCCCGGTGGGCGGCCGGCTTTTAGGGAACAGGACAGCCCTGGGGATGGAGAGAGGGGTGGATTTGACTGACGCTGGAGGTGTGGCTCTCAGGACAGGTGAGCGGGGCAGAGGGGAGGGACCGCTGCCACCCTCTGGGGAAGAATTCCTTCCTTCAGTATTATCTCTCCTCTGAAGGTGAAGCAGTGCTCCCCAATCCCACCAAACCTCCGATCGTCACCCTATCCGGATGGGCTCTTCCAAACTCCCACCTTCATGCCCTCAGGTGCCTACCTACGCTCTCCTGCAGAGCTGGACTGCCCTACATGCTCTAGGTACTATCGAAAAAGCACTGCATCTTCCCGCATATAAAATGCTTAAAAAAAAAAAAAATCCAGAAATGGCTTTCAAAGCGCTGGGAGCCAGCTGTAACAAAACGGAACGTCGGGATGCGAGAAAACAGTGTCTCCTGGGATAGCTGTCTGCAGTGCTGTTTTGTGGCTTCAAAAATTTTGTGATGGATGGTAAAACGCCTCTCCCATACCTCCTTAAAGCCCCTCCCTCCTTCCCCATTCAAATCAGCACTTGTGAGCAGCCAATGACTGGGAGGCAACAGCTGAGATCGCCTCTTGATAGGAGCAGACACGTGTCCACACCGCCATAAACAGAAGGGACTGGTAGGCTGGACCCAAATGGGCCATCATTAAAAATAACCTGCTGCCTGAGTCCCAATGTGACCACCATGGGGAGGAAGGATCACACTCCTTTTCTAAGGCCGAAGGGGGCAGTTGAAGCCCCGCCAGACACAAGCTACATACAGCAAGATGAGCTAAAAGAATTTTTAACAATTCAACTCAAAAATTCACAACAACTCAATGTGCCAAACTGTGAAGCAGTGAATGCTCTTGTTATAAATGGCATCGGAGCAGAAATGAGATGACTGCTGTCTATCAAAAGGGCCGCAGGAAGGATTCACTTGACGATGGGAGGAAAGGCCAGAGCACATCATTATGGATCACGAGAGGCACCTCGAGCAGCAGGCTGTCCTGCTGGCTCCGCCCAGGAAGCGGGCCACCTTGCCCCTCTGGGAAGGACAAGGCCCTGTCTGGCCTCAAGTTCCCCTGGGCCTGGGCCACTGATCTCAAACCTGTAGCAGATTTCCCGTGCTGTTCCGGGACTGGGAGCCAGGAAGGGGAATCAGTTTGGTTTCGAGGGCTGTGGTTTTGTTCTGCTTGTTTGCTGAGCTTTCGATCCCAGTTCCAAATGGTACTTGTCTGATGGATTTCTCTACACTGCCCAGTTTTGGAGAACAGATGCTGTGGGTCAGGCCGGCAGCCATAAATTTGTGGAAAATAACTCTTAGTGACTGAGGAAGAAAGCCATAAAACACTCTGGAGGCAGAGACAAGAGAAAACAATGGCAGAGGAGAATGCATGGGATTACTGCTGAACGTCCAGACAGGCCCCAAGGATCATCCATTCTTGGGGCCGTGCCACCACCTGGGGACCCATGCCAAATGCTCCTTGGTGACATGCCGGCCTCTTGCTCTTCTACTCTGGTGCTCCATTCAACAAGTAGTTATGGAAGCCTCTTTCATGGGGGCACTATTCAAAGCTCCAGAGATGGCTGGGAACAAAACAGAGCCGAATCCCTGGCCAAGGTAGGCTTGAGCCGGGAGCACTGAACTTGGGGATTTGGGGGAAGGAGCCTGGGGATAAAGAGGACTGATGGTGACCCTGTAACATTTGGTAAATATCTGTTGGTTGTTCTCTGCACACAGCACGCGGCAGCAGGTTAATGAAGAGGGTCCGGGGTAGTCACTGTAGAAGCTTGGGAGTGTCTGGCCCTTATCTTTTAGTGAGAGAGAAAGGGGTGAGGGCAGAAGGGATCCCAGGCTCCCAGACTGCTAACACGTCTGGCCGCAGGGGCATGGAGCTCATTCTGCAGTCCCAGGAAACAGAGAAGTCTGGGGCCCATCCAGGGAACTCATAACACTGAGCAACCCTACACCTGCCTTGTGTGTTAAGAGTGTGACACGGGGGTACTTCTTGGGGTTGTTGCGAAAATCCGCAGAGCAGGGTCTGTCAAACTTCTAGCTATGCCTGCACCATCAATGCTCCTTTCCTTTCCCTGCTCCCAGCGGGCGTGTTGTCAACCTGCCCCTGATGGTCTTCCCCGAGGAGGCTTCCCCATGGAGAAATGCCCTTTACCTCCAGCTGCCCAGCAACCACTCCTCTTGTGCCCCACCTGGCCTTGCCCCCAAGGAGTGAACTACTTCCTGCCTGCCCCCCAAGGCCCTCATCCCAGGTGCATGTTGGGCCCAAGACACAGAGATGTCACCAGCCCCAGGGCACAGACACAGTGACTCACCGAAATTCTCTCCACCCCAGATGTCCATGTCTGTGTCATACTTCCCCAGGTAATCGAACCAGGATTTGTCCATCACGAAGAGCCCTCCAGCTATGATGGGTGTCCTATGCATTTGGAAGGGCAAGAGGAAGTTATGGGAGAGCAGGGAGGGATCACCATCCCATTCATCTGCCCTGGCCAGGCAGAACCCCTTCTCTCCCCATTGCTTCTCCTCTTTATGAAGACCAATGCATTACCTAAAACAAGAATAGGCTCCAGGGTTTTACCTTTTGATTTTAAAACTCCTAACCTCACAGACAGGTTCATTTACTCATCAGCATGCCTTCTGTTGGGGACTGGCCCTCGCTCAGAAGCCCGTTGTACTGAGGGCCTGGGGTCCTCTGCTGGCCTCTCCCACAGGCTTTGCCTAGCATGGCTTTCTTGGGGGCACCCCTGTTGGGATCCCAGGTAGTGGGGTTATGGACCAGGTAGAGGGGGACTGAGGCAACACCCGTTAACAACACATCCATTTCTTGAGTTTGGGCTCTCTCCCTTTTCTTCCCTTTTTAACTCTCTGTGAGGGGTTATGTCACCTTAAATAATATATTGGGGTCCTAACCAACTGTACCTCGGAATGTAGCCCTATTTGGGGAGAAAGCCTCTGTAGAGGTAATCAAGTTACAAGGAGGTCATTAGGGTGGATGCCGATCCCATGTGATTGGTATCCTTACAGAAAGGAAACACTGACTCAGAAAGACAGACATGCACAGACAGCACACAATGGGAAGAGACACGAAGAAGGCCATCTGCAAGCCAAGGAGAGAGGTGCCTGGGTGGCTCTTGGTTTTGGCTCAGGTCATGATCTCGGGGTCCTGGGATCCAGTCCTGCATTGGGCTCTCCGCGCATCAGGGAACCTGCTTCCCCGCTTTCTCACTTTCGGCCCCTCCCCCACACTCCTGTAGTCTCTCTAAAATAAATAAATAAATAAATCTTTGAAAAGAAAAAAAGAAAGTAAGCCAAGGAGAGAGGCCGGCGGCATAGCCCTCAGAAGGAAACAACCCAGCCGACACCCTGATTCTGCACCTCTAGCCTCCAGACCTGCGAGACGATAAATTTCCGTCGGGTAAGCCACTCGGTGGGTGACACGTTGCTGCAGCAGCCCCAAAAAACTAACATACCCTCCCCTTCGTCTTCTTCCTTGGGGTCCTGCCCCCATCTCCCCTGCCTCTGGCCGCTGAGGGAGAAGCTGGAGAAACCACTCAGAAAGCAAAGGGCTGCCGAGGAAGGTAGGCGAACCCAGCAGAGTCCGACCAGATAACCCAGCGAGGACAGGGACTTGTATCTAGAAGGATCAACAGCAGGGAGAGGCTGGCGAGGCCACAGGGGCGTGGCCCCTCATCCCACAGGGCCAGAGGGCGAAGGAGTTTTCTCCCACATCAGGTAGTTGATGGACAGCCGGTCAGGAACCCAGGTCGCCCCAGGCCACACCGACCTGGTCCTGGGAAACACTCTGCTCTCTGATGAGATACTCCTACAACAGAACCTGCCTGAGAACCCCAGCACTGCACCGGCACCAGCGCCCTTGTTCTTGACTTAGTCCACTGGCCCGTCAGGGGCCGCCCATGGGGAGTAACCGAGAGGCCGCTCTCTGTGTTGGAAGGTTCAGAAACAGAGGCCATGAGCCGGCATGCCGTCTGGCTCCAATCCCCCTCTTGGCACCACACCAGCTCCTGAAGGCTGGGAAGGGGGAAAGGGCCGGCAGGTGGGTGAGACATCAGACCCTGCAGAGCAATCCTAACCACACATCTCTGTCAGCAGCATCAGCATTCAGCTCTTCCTAGCTCTTTGCTTCCCATCTGACTTAAGTTAATTCAGTGCAAGTGATCCAACATTTACCGTTCGGCCGGTCCAGAGATACAGAGATGCCCAGGAAGAATCCAGGGCGTCCCTAAGTCACTAGACAAAGAAAGTGCACCCCAGTGGCCTTTTTCTTACTTCCCCAAGCACTTCTGACCCTTCGACACTCCATCTGAGGCCCACAAGGGTCAGCATGGGGATCTGCAGGTCTAGAACGGGGGAATCCATCTTCCGTAGAAACATCCAGACCATAAGCCCTCCCTCCAAACTGAGAACACAGGCTCCTCCATGGGGCAGACTCCATGTTCCAGTCTACCCCGGCCCTCCGAGAGGCCCCAAACCCACGTGCTGGGAGCCTCCCATGCGAAGGGAGAATGCAGACCAGGACAAAACATCCGTAGCTCTGCTAAGGAGCCGAGTCAATGCGACCATCATGTCCTCACACAGGGTGGAGCCTTGTGTTACTAAGCGGCACTGGACGGCACTGCTGACTTGACCTTCCTTGGCTGAATCCTGACACCCGAGACCTAGTGGTAGTGCTCCGGCCCAGAGGGACCACCTTTCCCTCTGTTAGAGGCTCAAGCCAGACCACCTGCGATCCTCCAGCGTTTAATGGGAAGTGAAGGGAAGGAAAGGAAAAGTGAATTGGGGGAAATCGGAGGGGGAGGTGAACCATGAGAAACTGCGGACCCAGAGAAACAAACTTGAGAGTTTCCGGGGGGGTGGGGGGTGAGCCTGGTGCTAGAGGTTAAGGACGGCGTGGATTGCACGGAGCACTAGGTGTTATGTACAAACAATGAATCTTGGAACACTACATCATGGTGGCTAACAAGAAAAGGAAGGGAATGAGGCGCCTGGGTGGCTCAGAGGGTTAGGCCTCTGCCTTCGGCTCAGGTCACGATCTCAGGGTCCTGGGATCGAGCCCCACATTGGGCTCTCTGCTCGGCGGGGAGCCTGCTTCCCCCTCTTTCTCTGCCTGCCTCTCTGCCTACCTGTGATCTCTCTCTGTGTGTCAAATAAATAAATAAAATCTTAAAAAAAAAAAAAAAAAGGGAAGGGAAGAGAAGGGAGAAAGGGCACTGTAGCACGTGTCGGGGAGGACCACACTGGGCAACTCTTTAGTACAGGTCTTATCAGGTCTTTGTCCCCTTAGGAGAAGTGTCCTTAAAGACAGAAACTCCTAAAGTAAGGGTAAAGTGGGGCTCGCCTGCCGAAGGGTTCTCTGGGTCTCTGCCCAATCTTTTGAGCATCTAATGTGGAAAGCCTCCTGTACTGTGTGGCAGAGGGCAGGACCCAGTGGTGACAGGTCTACCGACCCACCCCCAGCCTGACTTACCTAATGGGCTCAGCAGGGTCCAGACGCCGAGCCTTCTGCTCTGGGGAGAGCTGCTCCCATTGGAAGTGGAGGCTCCAGTCAAAGCCTAGGACATAACACCCACTCAGTTGATTTGCACGACACACCCCTTTCCTAGAAGGTGGGTCTGGAGACAGCAGGTCGCACCCAGGCTCATCAGAAAGGAGGCTGTCAAATTTCCCTCTCCGTTTCTACATTCTATTGCCTCTCTGAGTCTTCCCTGCTAGGCACCGTTAGGGGATCAAGGGCAGATGACAGAGTCAGGTTCAACAGAGCCCAAGAGGGACAGGAAGGAGTTCTGGGCGTGGCCCTCAGCCAGGAGTCTTGGGAAGGTGCGAGCACGTTTTTATGGGGCTGAGTCACTTCAAATCAGTGTTGGGGGACCCGCACTAGGTCCTGAGCAGAACCATGGTGGGTCTCAGAGATGGCGTAGTGCCCAGGACTGTGGTGCCGGAACAGGTCAGGCCCCAACTAGCCAGGAGGTCCTTGGCTTCCCTCCTATTCCCAGAGTGAGCCTATGTTAGAGCAAGAACTCTGGGGCCTGGATGTGTCCTGCACGGGCCCCCCTGGCCACTGCATTCATAGTCTCGGTGGTAAGGGTACCACTGGCCTACTGACATTACAGGATGGAGGGCTGATATTCCAGACTAACAACTAGCAGACCTCTCCCCGCTTTCCCCCTTGAAAGAGCCGACCTGGGAGAGCAGCGAGTTCTTGCTAGGGAGAAGACGTTGGTCCCACTCACCCCCTCTGAGCTCCGTGGCGGACTCGATGTAGTTGAAGTTGTCCAAGCTGATAATGTCAATCACAGGGCAGACCACCCGTGTGTAGTCCTGGAAGACAGCAGACTCGGGGGTCAGTCTGTGGCATCCAGGAGCCAGGCCGGGAATCAGTGGGCATGGGAGGGCCTCGCCCTGGTAATGCCAGGCTGGTTTGGGGGCCCTGACCAAGCACTACCATCTCTGGATCTCAATTTTCTCATCTATAAAATGGAGCACTAGACACTGTGACCTCTCTAGTTCTAATGTTGAAAATGCTAGGAGACTTTCTCTGACTCCTGGGGGATTTCTAGAGCCCCAGGAGACATCTGAGCATCACAGGGACCCAGCAGGAGCAGCCAAAGAGTAAGGATGCTGAGGAAGGGGACAGAAGGAAGAAGGGGGCTTTAGAAGTCCTTCACCACTGGTGGGCTCCAAGGAGGCAGAGACCATAGGCAGCCGGGAAGGTGACCTTAGTCTGCAGTCACATGAAGCAAAGCCATACACCACAGGAAGAACACCTTGGAATTTCCAAATATTTTCATTCGATGCTTACATTTCTAGGCAAGTTGGTGAACAGCATCCCGGGAGACTCTTACCTTCAGATGTCACCTGTGATCCTCACAGATCTGTGCCTCCAGACTTATCCCCCTTGCTCCCAGACTCAGAGCCGCTAGGTCCCTGGCCCCTTCCATGGGGATTTCACATGGGGTTTCAACGACGGCTTCCTCGTCTTCTCCCCAAATACGCTCCTTTCCCTTGGGTTGCCTATTTCTGCTAACAGAACCATTGTGCAGCCCTCTGCCTCCCAGCCCAAAGATGCTTTGCCTCTGCCTATCGCTCCAATCGGTCCTGCCAATTCTAACTCCAGAACTACTCTTCTGAGCATGGCATGCCTCTCCTTCTCCTCACACCTGGTGGACGGTGGTGGACCCCTGACATTATCTCACCACCCTTTGGTGGCGGGCAGGTTGTCACTTGGATGGGAAAATCTCATTCTGCAACTCAGCTGCTAAAACCCCAAACTGCCTGGAAGATAGGGCTCATGCTCCTTAGCCTGGCATGCGAGACCTCCCCACAAAAAGCCTGTATCTCACTTTCCAGCCTCCTCAGTTCCTGCATCCCACAGGCTATCCTGTCCACAGGCATCAAAGCGTTTTCAAAATATGCAAGGCATATTCACCAGTGCTTGGGGGCTATTAAGGCATTGCATGGGGTTTTTAAAGTCTTCCCCATTCTGGGGGAACACCTTATACCTGGCTCTCATGGGGGACGGGGGCGGGGGCAGCAGGAAGGCTACTCCACAGCCAAGTGGGATCAGGCAGCCCGTGAGCACCAGCAGGTGTGGACAAATCAGAGAGGACCCCTTTCATGGTCCTCCACACCTCTCCTCCCTCCTCTCCTGACTCCCCGCCCCCCACTCCCATCCACTCTCATCCCCCGAAGGGGCACAAGCCTCTGCTTCTCCTTGCAGCCATTTCATTTCCTGGTTCAATCGCTCTCCCAAATGAGGCTGTCTTCTTATTTTAAGCTCAGACTCACCAGGTGCCTGCTTTTATGTTCACAGACTTCATTTGGCCCTCAGCTTCCACGTGTGACTCACCCTGACAGTGACAAGGTGCCTCGGAAGCCGAGTGGCCCGTGTGGAAAGAAATGCTCATTTTCAATGCATTGCTTCTACCTCTGGGACGTGCACAGCTGCTCCTTCCGCAGCCACCACGACACCTGCACAGCTGCCTCGGCTCTCCAGGCTCGCCTCAGGTACTGTCACCGTGTGTGTGTGTGTGTGTGTGTGTGTGTGTGTGTGTGTGTGCACGCGTGCTTGAACTATGACATGGTCTCACAAGTTCAGAGACTGAGCTTCTGTGAGTGGACAAAGTTCTCATTTTGCCTTTGCTTACTGAGTTCCAGGGTCTCTGTGGCTTCACGAAGTCCTTACACAGATGCTTGTGCAGCCAAAGATTCACCTTGCCCACAGCTATGCCTGGCCCTTGCCCGGCTTCTGGTCAGTAACTTCTAAACCCTCAGAACGTCCTGCTTCTGTTTACCTGGGAGCCTTGGGGTCTATGGTAACTGTGACTTAGGCGAAGGGCCTTGGGGTCTATGGGATCAGCTCAATCTGCCCTCTGGAGGGACATGGAGACCATGGGGGGTCAGCCATGTCTATACGGCTGACCCCCAACACAAAGCCCAGACGCTTGGGCTCGGGTGGGCTCCCCGTTACTCAGTGATCTGTACGTGTTGTTCTGCACCACTGCTGGGAAAAGGAAGTGCTGTCTCCACAGCCCCAGCAGGGGAGGTCCACCAGAAGCTTGTGCCTGGAACTTCCTCTGTGCATGTTCTTGCACTGTGGAGTGTCACTTGTATCCATTTGCTCTAGTAAACAGCAATCATGACTAGAACAGCTTCGCTAAGTTCCGAGTCCTAGTGAATTACCGAAACTGAGGGTGCTCTCAGAGGGCCCCCAAACCACAATCCTGGTTTTATAATTTCTCCCCAATATTTGGAAGCTGAAGTACAAAATGAAATGCTGGTTGCTTACCTCGGCCACAGTCTTCCCTGGAAGCCGCCCAGGGACGTGGCCTCCAAGGTGCACCGGCTCTGGTACCCTCTCCCTATAAGCTCCGAGGGCTTCCGCCCTTCTCTTCTTCCCGCCACAGCTCATGTGTGCTGTCTGCTTGAGTCACGGGGACCAGAGAGGTGATGAGGGACGTCTGGGGGCTAAGAGATTTGTGCAGCCATGACCTTCAAAAGAAGCTGCATGAGACTTTATACGAGGGCCTTGGAGCCAGGCCACAAACCTCTCTGAGTGACCCAGGGGGTCAGGAACTGGTCGCCACAGCCTGCTGGGTGCGGGGGACCCACTGGCGCTGGCTGAAGAGGGTCTGTCAACCCCCTCTGAGGACACTAGGTCAAATGTTGGCAGGAAAGCGGGCGGGTCAGTCACTGCTGAGAAAGATGGCCTCTCCTCCTATAGGTTCAAGGACAGAGGGGCTCTCCATAAAGATGCCCAGACCCGCCACACGTCCCCACTGTGTGCTCCACAGGCTGGTCTTTAAGGCTAGGCCCACAGGTAGGCTATTCAGGCAGCTGGATGGACTCCTGACAGACCCAGGACTGCACCCCTTCTTCCCCCTCCCAACACAAATCAGAGCTCGGGCCCCAGCCCTGCCCCATGGGCAGGAGCCCAGCAATGACAGAGGCTGAAAGCACCAGCCAATGGCCATCAATCCTCCCTAGAGTACACCTCTCCTTTCTCCACCCATTCATATAATTAAAACCACACTGGGAATAGGATCTCAAAAAACTCCAAGAGATGGCCCCTTGGGGGGCACAGTTGGTTAAGCATCCAACACTTGATTTCGACTCAGGTCATGATCCCAGGGTTGTGAGATCGAGCCCCACTTCAGGCTCTGCACTGGGTGTAGAGCCTGCTTAAGATTCTCTCTTGACTTGCCCCTCCCCACACCTTAAAAAAAAGTAGTAAAAAAAAAATTTTTTTTGAAAAAAAAAAAACAAAACCCTCCTAGAGAGGTCATTCCCTCCTTTGGTCAACTGGCTTTACTGAGCACCTCTTAGAGTTTAGGAATTGTGGAGGGTACAAAGATGAATAAGGCCTCATGGGCTAGAGAAGTGGGGGAGAGGTGACAGAGGATTACCATGGGGCCCCTAAGGCAGCCTGGAGGGAGGGGTGCAGGAGAAGGCAGGGTCCTCAAGATGGTGACAGAAGACCTGCGTTCTGGTTCTGGTTTGGCCACCTGGAACACGTGTCACCTTAAACACACCAGCACACTCTGAGGGACTCTTTGTCTCTAAAGTGAAGACAAATTATTATTTGCAAAACTATCTTGCCTTCCTAACAGGGCTTTTGGATGGAACATGGGAGGGAGGCGTGTGAAAGACTTGGAAGCATATGTAAGCCATTATTTATATAAATTTACCAAATGCTACAGGGATTGAAATTTCTCAAAATCATTTTTCCAACTAAAGAAATATGTAGATGAGGAGCGGGGGGAAAAAGAGGCCTCTGGTGCTTGTTTCAAGCATCACCCACTAACTGAAGGGAAGAAAGGGAACATTGGACGAGACCAACTGAGGACGACTTCTGACAGCCCAAACCCAGCTCTTTCTTATCTCTTTCTATTTCTGAAAACCCAAACTCCAATTACAGCTTAAAATTTGCACTTCTACTCACAAGACAAATCACGTTTTACTCTGAGACAAGACACAAAGACACGTGTTAACACAGGCTGACACATGGCCACATCCCTGTCCTGAGGGGGTGTCTCAGGAGAATGTTCCATCAATAGGAGTCAGTGTCTGGTAAAAACCTCTGCAGCTCATGGAGGCTGCTGTGGCCCCTGCAAGGGGCAGAGTTCAACCACAGCCCCTGTCTGTCCGACCAGTCCTCTGTTACCAAAGCTTTAGGTCAGACAGTGGTGGGGACTGGGAGCTCAGCCTGGTGGGTGAGCTCTATTGTGGAGCCAAATGCTTCCCACCGGAGCACTGGGCTGCCAGGACCACTCACTCGCAGGAAGGAGGAGACGAAAGCGTCTCTGATCTGCAGGTGAAGGGTTCATTAAGGCTGTCTGAGGAAAGCAAGTCCCCCTAACATATCCTGCAGGGCCACATCAGCCTGGGACGAGGGGGAGTTCCTAAAGGTCAAACACTGAACTGCCATGTGATCCCACCATACCACTCATTGGTATGGAGCCCAAAGAATTGGAAGCAGGTACTCAGACTTACATACTAATGTTCACAGCAGTGCTATTCACAATAGTAAAAAGGTGGAAACAAACCTAAATGTCTATTAGTGGAGGAATGAAAAAACAAACTGTGGTATTCAGGCAGTAACTTCTCCGACATCGGACATAGCAACCTTTTTCTAGATATGTCTCCTGAGGCAAGGAAAACAAAGACTGAAATAAACTACTGGAACGACATCAAAATAAAAAAGCTTCTGCACAGGGAAAGAAATAATCAACAAAATAAAAGACAAGCTACTGAATGAGAGAATACATTTGCAAATGACCTATCTGATAAAGGGTTAGTCTCCAAAATATATAGAGAACTTAAAAAACTAAACACCAAAAAACAAAATAAAAAACCATCAGTTAAAAAAATGGACAGAGGACCCAAGTGGACATTTCTCCAAGAACACATAGAGATGGCCAACAGACACATGAAAAGATGCTCATTGTCAGGGAAACACAAATCAAAACCACAAGGAGAAATCAACAAAGCAAGAAACAATTGTTGGAGAGGATGTGGAGAAATAGGAACCCTCGGGTACTGTTGGTAGGAACACAAAGTAGTGTAGCCATTCTGGGAAACAGTATGGAGCTTCCTCCAAAAGCTAAAAATAGAACTACCCCACAATCCAGTTATTGCACTACAAGGTATTTACCCAAAAAATAGAAAAACACCAATTCAAAGGAATATTTGCACCCCTATGTTTATTGTAGCATTATTTACAATAGCCAAACTATGGAAGCTACCCAGGTGTCCATTGACTGATGAATGGATAAAGAAGATGTGGTAGAGATCAGTGGGATACAGTGGGATATTACTCAGGCATAAAAAAGATGGAATCTTGTCGTTTGCAACAACATGGATGAATCCAGAGAGTATCATGCTAAGTGAAATAATGTAGTCAGAGAAAGACAAATGCCACATGATTTCACTCAACATGTGGAATTTAAAAAACAAAGCAAATGAGCAAAGGGGGAAAAAGGGAGAGAGAGAAACCAAGAAACAGACCTTGAACTTCAGGGAACAAACTGATGGTCACCAGAGGGGAGGTGGGTGGGGGATGGCTGACACGGGTGAAGAGGATTCGGAACACACTTGGGATGAACGCTGAGCAATACACAGAACTGCTGAGTCACTATATGCACACCTGAAACTAATAAAACACTGCATGGTAACTACACTCAAATTAAAATTAAAAATGTGACATATACTGTGATGTTGTGATATAAGAAGAAATCTCCATGTGGTCTTTGGCTCATTGCACAAGAGCTTCTGAAACTTTCGGGATTTCCTGAGTGATGGGGAGATAGAGACATCTTTGTGATTCACCACAATCCTCTCTCACCAAACCTGAGTTTATGCTAATAAGGTGACTGTTCCCGGGATTGGGGGGGGGGGTGGACCAACCACAAGACAGAGGGTTGGCACTTTCAGCCCCACCCCTAACGCCCCTCCCCTCTGGGACACAGAGAGGGGAAGATTTGGAAGGACCTCCCAGGCCAAGCAAAGCCCTTCAGCTAAATGATCTGTTCATAATCTACTTCTCAATGCAGACATCTTCACCTGGATTGTGCCATGAAGTGGGGGGAGTGGGGGGGAGGATTTTCCTAAAGGGCACTAAGTGTCCCTCCCAGTCTCAGAGCAGGCGATCACAGAAGGGGATTCACATCTGGGCCCCCCTGTGAGAGCTCTGCACCACCCACAGAGGTTCTCTCATCAGAATGGAGCCAGGAAGGACTTCCCACTTCTCTGAGCAGTTCACACACACAGATTCTTTTGTCCTCAACGCTGTCATTTTGCGGTGGGGGTGGGGGGGGTGGAGCAAGGTGGCTGCCACCAGGAGCCAGGAGGAAATCAACAGGGCTCAGGGGAGGCAGTGTGGGGGGCTCAGGGGAGATGGTGCGAGGGCTCTGGGGAGATGGTGTGGGAGCTCAGGGGAGACGGTGCAGGGGCTCTGGTGTGCCAGGAGGCAGCCAGGGAGAATCAGCCCAAGTTACACCACTCCCCTGACACTGTGTCCTCATCTGCAAAATGGGTATATGAAAAAATACCTAGCCTTGTACTTCACAGAGCAGCCACGGGAGTCCGAAACTCAGGGAGGACAGCAACGGCCCAAATGCTAGGCTCCTACAATACGGCACCTTCTCTAGATTAGGACAGGGGTGGACGGTCTTTGTGGAATATCTAACACCAATGAGAACATTAAAGAAAAAGTTTTTTTCACTTTTGAAAGGAGCAACTAAGACATGGAGGGAGGAAGCTCACAGAATTCCAGAGCAATTGAAAGGCAGGCAGAGGCCAGGAGCTCTGGTTTCTCAGCACCCCGCACCCCTACCTCAGCCTGTGGGCAAGGGTGATGCATGGGTGGAGGGAAGACAGACACCTCAGGAATCGGGGTATGAGGCCCAGTTAACTCTGCTGCCTCCTTATCACAAAGGGCACTCCTCAGGGCTTTCTTTCTGGAACCTTCTCTTGTCTGGGAGAAATGGTTCTGGGCAGGTAACACTGTGATAGGGAAAGAGGTCCCCGGCTTTGCCCCACCGCCGCCCACTGTGTGACCATGGACCTCAATGTCTCCCTAGGGACAGCGATGAGTCCTGCCCCCTCTCCCAGAGGGCCTGGGGAGCAGATGTGAAGTACTGGCTGGAGAGAGCCTAGAGACGGTGGGGATGCAGCACCCTGACCCTCAGTCTGCCCCCCTCACCTCTTTGACTCTGTGCAGCAGGGGCTGGAGCCAGTCCCTGTTCACCTCGCAGTGGCTATCCAGGAAAGTCAGAGTGGTGCCCTTGGCAACATTAGCACCCCGGATCCGGGACCGGACCAGACCTGCGGCAGGGACAAACAGGGAAGTGGATGCCCCTGTTCTTCTGGCTTCCAGAGAGCTCACAGCATGACAACCCTTGCACACTAAACACACAACCCGATGCACACCCTCCCCTCCCCCCCACTCACGCTCCAAGGTCCAGCCGATCTGCACAGACCTACCTTGCCGTTCGCTATTGCGAATGCACTTCACCTTGGGCAACTTGATGAGCTGCAAGCAGTCCTCAGCTGCGAAGACAGAAGGTTACGTGGCGTGAGCACCCTGGGATGGACATAAACCTGAAGATAGGCAAGGCAGCCCAGCCTGCCATCCCTGCTCCCAACCACAGAGCCCTGTCCCGACTCCACGGTGGTTGTGGGTTTTGGATGAGGCTGACCCACCACTTCTATCCATATGCAATGTGACTCTGTGCAAAGGGGCCTCGAGGGGCTGGAACAGCTCAGTCACACGGCAGCACCTGTGTGCTTGCCAGGAAGCATTTCCAGATGGGAATTCTTGGTATGGTCACCTGGAGATTCTCCTGCTTTTCTATAGACCATGAAAAATATGATACAAGAGTCCTGCTCACTCTAGTGGGGCCTAGCAAGAATGGCGGGGAGACCACACAATGGATGAGATGAATGTTGGCGTTTCCTTTCTGATCATGGACTTCTGACACTGGAGATTTTATCTGTTGAGCCATCGGTCCACTGTACCCCATCACACAGAGCTGGCTTAACTCCCCCATTCAGAGGAATGTGCCACGACGGGCAGGAGGAGAGCCCATTTTAGGCATCACCCCAGGCTTGTCTCTGGCTTACCTGCTTACCCCATCACTTGCTTGATTTACCAACCCTCTGAACTCCATATTGGGATGCCACCATGTTGGTTTCGCTTCACTGGTTTGCCAGCCTTAGACTCTCTCCCACAGAGCCCAGCCAACCCTCCACGGGAATGAAAGGAGAGGGTATTTCTGCCTGCGATTAGGCTAGCAGATTACCATAGATACAAGTCAAGAACCTCTAGCGATAGAAATTGCTCTGGGCTCTGGGTCCCTGGGTCAATCCTCCAACGGTGTCCATGTCCAGAAATGTAGGTTAGGTGTCAGTGACACACATGTGCGCACACAAACACACACACACACACACACACACACACACACACACACACACACACACCCCAACCCAATCAAGGATCTATTAAATCTACTGTGTAGGTCCTCAGAGACTCATAGCCAAGAGTCTAAGGCATTGTTTTTTTTGAAATGTAAGGTTTGTCTCCCTCTTAATACCCTCATGGACACTCAAAGTCTTCCACACCTGCTACAAACCCAGACTTTCCCCCCTCCCCAGAGAACCAGTGGACTGGCCTCTGCCTGTTACACAGGAACAGAAACTTGTATCTAGTAGTGAGAAGAAGGGCCACATGCACCGCAATGTTCATAGCAGCAATGTCCACAATAGCTAAACTGTGGGAGGAGAAGACGGATGGATAAAGAAGATGTGGTCCGTATGTACAATGGAATATCACGCCTCCATCAGAAAGGATGAATACCCAACTTTTCTATCAACATGGATGTGACCGGAGGAGATTACGCTGAGTGAAATAAGTCAAGCAGAGAAAGTCAATTATCATATGATTTCACTTGCTAGTGGAGCATAAGGAATAACATGGAGGAAATTAGGAGAAGGAAAGGAAAAACGAAGGGGGGGATTATAAGGGGGGATGAACCATGAGAGGTTGTGCACTCCGAGAAACAAACTGAGGGTTTTAGAGGGGAGGAGGGTGGCGGATGGGTGAGCCTGGTGGTGGGTATTAAGGAGGTCACAGATTGCATGGAGCACTGGGTGTTATATGCAAACAATGAATCTGGGAACACTGCATCAAAAACTAATGATGTACTGTATGGTGATAACACAATTTAAAAGAAAAGAAACTTGTATCTACAGAGCAAGGGGATGAAGATACTTACGGTCATTGCTGAAGTCATCCACTAATATGATCTCCTGGATCAGACTCATTGGCGTGCGGTTTAATATGCTGCGAGGTGGAAGGAGGGGAGATAAGTATGATGTCTAGAAGCAAACACATGTATTAGCCCGAGCTTTAAAAAGACACTATCGCATTTGAGGAATGAAAACTCAGGGCAGCCCACAGTGCTCATGCAGTGACACTGGTCACCTGTGAGCCCCTGGGCCACGACCCTGCCTTCTCCTAGTGAATGCTGCTGCATGTGCCCCACGCCGAGACGGGAACCCGGGTCTCATCCAGAGTGACGCCCCCCCCCCCCAGCCACCACCCAAAACCATGTACCAAATCAGAGACCAAGACCTGCCCGTTCTACGACAGGTCACTCAAACCATTTTCACATCTTCGACCTCTGCCCTGCCTCAACTTCTGCCCAATTTTTTGCAACAGCCTTGACATGACTGGGCTGCCCTCACAGGGCCTCCAGAGTAGGCTTTCTGAAGGCTCAGTTTGATGTTGCGTTGTGCGACTTCCCTCACTAATGCAGACAAATGAGCTGACCGTGACTCCACAATGACTTCCCGCCACCTCCACCCAAACCCTCAGCATGATCGCTCTTCACCATCCGGCCACGGCCCCCATTGGCAGCCTCCTCATGCCCAGAGTCTTCATCAGGCAGCATCCTACTTATTCATAATGGAGAGGCCATTGTCGAGGCCCGGGCAATGCCCCTCCTCTGCCACAACAACCCGTTCACATCGCCTCCCTCACAGCTTCCGCTACTTAGTGAGCACTAATTCTTTCTTCTTCCGGCGGCCTTCATCCTGCCCCACTCTGAGGGCTGGTTTGCTGGCCCCGATGGACAGTTGTGTCCCTGAGGGCAGGGTCCCTGTCAGGACTCTCTGTGTTGCCAGAGGCCAGCCCAGAGCCGTGGTCCGTCATTCCCTCCAGGGATGTGCAGTTCCCCCTTCCTATGCACTCAGCACTGGGTCCACGAGGAACAATGGGGACATCCTCTCTGCCCACCAGAAGCTCACCATCTAGGAGCTCCTTCCTACAAGCTGTGTGATCTGGGGCAAGTTACTTTACTGCTCTGTGAAATGGGGATAAGAACAGCCACACCTACTTCACTGGTTGTGGGTTTTGGATGAGGGTCACTGGGTCGTTGGGAGAACTGGAGAGAAAGTATTTCTAGAGGATTCAGCATCCTGGCCGGCTCTAGGCGGCAATCACTACTATTTTTGTGTGGCAGGAATGAATGATCTTGGGATTGACTTTACGTGCTGGCCTGGGTGGTGGATCTGGGTAAGGGCGAGGCTGGGTTTCCATGATCCTTTGGGGTCTCTGGCCATATCCCACTTCTGAACACCCCAGCATGCACGGTTTCCTCAGACAACTTCTGGGGCCGCACTGTCCACCGTGTGGTGCCCGTGGCCCTGCGCGGGTCGGGGGAGGGTTCACATGGTGCTGGTGAAGGTGCTGAGTTCCCTCAGGAGGGCGATCTGAGCCCTGCTTCTGGTGAATTGCCCGGATGAACAGGGTGCAGGCTCTCCAGGAGGAGAACATTGCCTGGAGCTACTTTTATTTATGAAGCCTTAATTCTCACCATGGCAACTAGTATAAGGTGGGAGAGGAACCCTGTCCCCAAGCCCTGAGCTCTGCTGTTCGGAGGTGGGGACAGGGAGGGGCAGGTGGTAGTGGGAGGAGACCCTTACCACATGGGATCAATCGAGAGTCCCAAAGAAAACACACACCAGCCCAATAACCAGTCCTCTAATCAGACAGGGAAGGGGGAGGGAGGCAGCAAGACAGGGAAAACCTGCTTGAAGAATACCCTCTAATGAGGTCTGATTAACGCTGCAGCTTCTGCATGCGATTCCCCGCAAATCCCTGCCGGCTCTTTGAAATTCAAGAGTTCTCTTCTGTGAACATCAAAAGGTAAACCGCGTGCGGCTCTGCGCTGGTTGAACTGAGAGATGATTAGCGAATAAAAAATGTCCAGGGTTTTAAAAAAGAAAAAAAAAGACACCAGAAATCGTCAGCACTAAGTGCTAATTAGACCATTTCCTGGTAACACCTGGCTTGTTTTTGCTCCTCTAATCAGAGCAATTGCAGTGCTACCAGGGGCTCCAGGAATGTGGCTCCGGAGCCAGGAGGGCCTGCGAAGGGCAGGTGCTCTGGGCTACTGCGGTGGGTGAAGGAGAAAGGGGAGTTGGCCTGGCCCCAGATGGTGCTCCCCAGGTCCCTCTTCTGCACATCCACTGTCACTCCCACCACCCCACGCCTGCTTGCCCCATTCCCCACCCCCTCACTTTGCTGTCCCCAGTCTGTCCACCAGGACGCTTCCCCAGCCCCTCTGCCGCCAAGCCAGCCGTCCCTTGGCTCCAGCTTCGAATAAGCCTCTCTCTCCTGTGACTGTTCCGTGCCCTTTCCCGACAGGCTCACTGGCATACGCGGACCCACTCTGCCTGGGAAGTGTTCTAGAATGGAGTCTCCTACACGGCTCACTTCTCTGCCACAGGGGGGCTGTGCAGCCACCCGCACCTTCGGCATGGCTGTGGCTGTGCCCGCACAGCGGGGCCCACACGGAGCCTCCCGGGGCGCGGTGGGCACGGCCGTGCGAGCAGCGTGGGAGGCCGGGCGGCTCCGCCATCCCAAACAAGATGCCAGCCTTCTCCCAGCCTTCCTTTTCATCTGTAATTACATTTTCCTTGTAAAGGCAGGCAATATTAATACTTGACCTACTTCACAGGCTTTTGTGCGTCTGAAATGAGGAAATGTATTTGAAATTGCTTTGTGAACTCCATGGTGCTCTATGCAGGCTGGGTTTATCAAATGCTCCATAAATACCAGCTGAATGAAGACCTGGGGCCCGGCTGACAGTTGAGTTGGGGCGCTCTGCAGCCAGGCTGACTTGGGGTCAAGTACTCCATCCATGCCGGCTTGGGAGCTTCAGTACTGAGGTGCTTAGGTACTTTGCTACTGAACCCGTAGCACCCCAACTTCCTCAGCTTCATGAAAGGTGCTAAGCACTGAGCTTGGCTGCTTTCAGAATCTGGGTATGGATAATAAGAAAGATATTGGTTCTCATGGGGCGCCTGGGTGGCTCAGTTGGTTAAGCGACTGCCTTCGGCTCAGGTCATGGTCCCTGAGACCTGGGATCGAGTCCCACATCGGGTTCCCTGCTCGGCGGGAAGCCTGCTTCTCCCTCTCTCACTCCCCCTGCTTCTGTTCTCTCTCTGGCTGTGTTTCTGTCTGTCAAATAAATAAAATCTTAAAAAAAAAAAAAAAAAGAAAGGTATTGGTTCTCAAAGGGTGGTCCCAGGGCTAGGAGCCTCTACGTTACCCGGGGACTCGTTAGAAAGGCAAGTTCTTGGGCCCCCCTCTGGACTTACTGAGCTAGACTACTTAGTAAGTAGCACTAATCGGAAGCTCCAGGGGTTTCTGAGGTGGGCTCAGGTCTGAGAGCCACACAAGGCTGCTGCCTACCGGGGCTAGAGGGCCATCATGACACCTGCTGTCACTTGCACAGGCTCCCTCCATGCCACATGCTGCATCGAGGCCTTCACTTAATTGAACTCACTCTTCCCCGTCATCGTGTGAGGCAGTAATCAGTAGCTCTCATTTTATAGAAAAAGGGAACTGAGGCAGAGGTCAAGGGGCTTGCCCAGGGTCACATGGTTGGTACAAGGGCAGGCAAATCTGGCCCCAGGGTCCTGTTTCTAATCCTTAATCTACGAGATCCCTCCTCGAAATCCAGGGTTTTACAAAAGAGCAATGGTAAGGAGATTGGGGGATATAAAGAGATCAACTGCAAAAGCTCTATGGCCACCATGGGGGGTGTAGGGTTGAGGGTGCCCCAAGAAGAAAGGGACAGCCCTGGGTCTCACATAACACAGGGACCAACTGTGGTACCAGACAAGATCATCTGTTTCTCAGGGCTTGTGTTCTCTCTCCTTAAGTGAAGGAAGTCCCCTCGTTGATCTGGGCTATGACTCGTGCCTTCCCTCCAGCACCCACCCCCATCAGGCATCTGCCTGGCTCTGAGTATTACAATGTCTGCCCTTCCTGTCCCCAGCCCCCAGCCCTACTCAGGAGCTCAGGGGGCCAGAGGGCTTGGGTAGGGATATGCAGAGGGATGAAGGCTTGGCCAAGTGCTGGGGGAAAGGGAGGGGGAGGCCAGGGTACATCCAGTCCCCCCTCTGAGCGTCTTTTTGTGAGAGCCTGCAGCAAAACCATCAAAATTCTGGAACATGAAAGATGAAAGATACCTTAGAGAAGATTCTTGCATTGATGACAAAGTGAGAGAGAACGTGCTCCTCATTCAGTCCCGTCTCAGGGCTATTGATTCATTTGTGCATCGGGACAGGGAGTATGAGGAAGGTGGAGAATCCCAAGGCAAATAATATCTGCCATGGGAATTTCTAGAAGTCATCTTCCTTGTTTCCACCCCCAAAATTCCCCTTTACCCTGCATAGGATAGAAGAGCCTATCTGATCACACACGGGTCTCCCCTCATTCTGAGGTTTTCATGTATCATGCTTGGATCGGAGCCAGGAGGCCTGGCTTATATCAGAAGTTCCTCAGAGGCAGGAAATAGGTCCATAGGCTCTCCTGGCGAAGTGCCCAGCAGTTTGGTGTATAGGGCACTCTCTGGGGGCCTTCTGAAAAGGATAGTGTTGATGGGCCTCAAGCCCCCTTTCTGACCACAGTGTACCAGGCCTCGGAGCAGCCGTCATCAGGCTGGTGGACAGAGGTGCTGGGCAGCGCCCCTAGCTGCTCCCCACCACCCCCCAGGAAGTCCAAAACCTGAGTCTTGGCTCCTGTGCCTCCTGGCCCAGTGGCTTTGGGCCTCTGTTCACCTCATGCACCCCTGACTTCACAGGTTCCGGATGGGACTCTGGCCGACATGAGATGTAATGTGTTCTGGAGACTATAAAGCTCAGCATACATTTAAAATATTAATAATATTATTATAAAGTACCATTATGGTGATTATACTGAGAGGGAGGAGCGGCAAGAAGAGAAGGGAAAACACATCTTAGAGCTGGGTGGGGTGAGCCTACAGGCAGCAGCTGCAGTGACCCTATATGGGAAATATGGGGGGCCTATGAGCCCCACGGGATCTTACAATACCCCCAAATGTCCCAAAGTGATGTCTTCTTGTGAAAAATGTGATAGAACTGGGAACACTGGAAACATGAAAGATATTTTTAATCCCTGTCATTACAGATGGGGTCAGTGACCTACACAAGGTCACACAGCTAGGAAGTGGTAAGGAAGGGCTGGACCCCAGGTACCCCAGGGCCTCTTTTCTTTTGTGAGCCCAGTGTATACACAGATATGGACACAGCTAATGTCTGCAGGCCACAGCAACTCCTAGCGGTAGCTATGGTCATGATTCCCATTTCCTTGACCAGGCAACTGAGTCACAGGAAACCTAGAGATGAGTAAGATGTAGTCCCTGCCCTAAAGGAGCTCACCGAAGATGACACTGGGAAAATGCCTTAAGTGCTAGTGTTGAGATATGCAATAAGGAGCCCAGAAGAAGGCCCTAAAGGGGTGTGTGTGTGTGTGTGTGTGTGTGTGTGTGTGTAGGGAGTGGAGGTGCTTGGTGTCAGAGGACTCCTACAAGGACCAAGAGAGGCCAGCCTTGAAGGCAAGGAGCCTCTCTCTGATCCTAGAGTGTCCTCATGGAAACACCTGGCAGACATGCCCAAACATGACCTTGTGGACCAACCACCATAAGTGGTGGGAAAGGCAGAGGCTGCCCTAAGTTTGTTCTAGAAACCCTACCTCCTGCCCAAGCAGACCATGACGCAGTGAGGCTATGGTCTGGCATTTTCAAGGTAGCCAGCTCTGTTTCACGGTGTGCCTGCTCAGCCTGGGACAACATCCTCCCCTCACCAGAAAAGACCCAGGTAAATCGGATCACCCGGACCCTTGTCCTCTACACATTCCCACTCAGGTATACAAATCGGAAAGGTACTTTGTCTACTGTGAGACTCACAGTGACTCCCGACAGTGATTCAGGACATTTTCGTGTTAAGATATGAAGCTTCGCTGGGAAATCAAATGCGAATCTCGTGACTGGTGGGGCCAATGCAGCGAGCAGGACAGACAGGGCAAGCAGCTGGCAGAAGGAACAAGCCAGCCAGCTGTCAAGGACATCTGGGCAGCAGACAGAGCTACCCCTATGGACAGAAGCAAACAATGTGCATTTGGGCAGGACTGTCCCTGCATTTCCATGGGATGCATGGACCCTGCACAGAGGACATTCATCATAAGTGACAGGTGATCCCCAGACTTGGTGCCCGCCATCAGCGTGAGCCTATTGTTGACTCCCTCCCATCACCTGGAGCTTCCCTGCCTGTCCACCGCCAGGCACAGGAAACTGTGGCTTCGCGATGGAACTGACGAGATTTTGCCATGCTTGGCTGTCCTCTCCTAGGCCCTCCCTCCCTGTGGGATCAGGCGACTATGTGCTGTTCCGCCTACAAGACAGGGATGGGCTCATGCAGGGGCACAGAGGTATGCAGGCGCTCTGTTCCAGGGCTGGCCCCAACACCAGGACTGCTGAACACTACCCAGAGACTAGCCTGGCCTGTGAAGGCTGCTGAGAAGAACTGAGGTCAGAGTGCAGGCTTTGAACCCAGCTTCACCACTGTTAGCTGTGCAACAGGAGGCTTTCATTTAGTATCTCCAAGCCTCAGTTCCCTCAGCTGTAGAGTAGGTACAGCAGTGGCCTCCCACCTCTCCAGCTGAGCACTAGGGAAGGCATGTCTGCACACCAGGGGGCCTCATGATTGATGGTTGCCATTACCACCCTCTGCAACGCCCACACTGTGTGAGGTCTAAAAGGGGAAGGGAGGCTAAATGGGGGGAAGGGGTGTGTGGGGGCTTCAGTGCTGCAGAAAGACACGACTGGGGAAAGGGAGCCCAAACAACCAGGGCCAAGGCCCCAAGGTCCTGTCTGTGTTCTGAGGGGAGTTTTGTTGGGAGCCGGTGCTGGGATTTTTGCGCATCCCAGATTCCTGCAGTCCACGGGCCACAGGAGGATGCACCTATTGCGGCAAGAGCCGGGCCCAGACTCGCAGCTGAGGGCAGGTGGAGAGGCGGAGCGGGGTCGGGACTGGAACAGAAGGGAGACCGCGGGGAAAGCAAAGGTCAGCCACTGCTTTTGCTGCTCTGATGTGCACCATGGCTCCTAGGAGGCTGTGGAGAGGGGGTGCTGGGAGAGGCGGCACTTGGCAGACCCAAGTTCTCATCCCAGCCCCAAGCCGGGGTGGGGCATGGACTCAGCCTCCCGAGCCCCAGCAACCTTGGCAGCTGTGGGAGTTAGAACTGGCTCCAGAGGCGATCTAGCACGATGGTTAATGGCGAGAGCTCCAGGTTCTCTGGGGTGGCAGTGACAGGCAAGCTACCGACCACCTCGGGCCTGTCTCTCCCCCAGGGAACAGAGTGTGCACCGCCCTCACAGGAGTGCAAAGAGGGACGGAATGAACGTGTGAAGCATCTCACTGAGGCAGGCAGAAATGCCGGAACATTTTTAGGCAGGGCCAATCCCTCGCCTCACCCCCGAACAGACCCCTCCTCCTGAGGGCGGGGCCTGGCAGGGCCGACCAATGAGGAAGGCTGTCTTACCTGCGGATGGTTCTGAGCAGGGTGGAGCGGGCCTCATTGTGGAAGGTGATGATGATGCTGGTCGGAGGGAGGTCGGTGCAGTAAGCCAGCAGAGTGCATCTGGGGAAGGAAAGGCAGGAGGACACGTAAGACCTTAGGGGGCAAAAAGATCTAAAGGATTGAAACCGAGGGCACTGTGGCCATCACCGGTACGGACAGAGGCCTGGCATCTGAGGGGACCGCCTCAGCTGCACAGCACAGGTGAAGAATCCCGGGCAGGGGAGGGCCCAGAATGACTGAGGCGAAATTTCCCACCTCCACAGGGGAACTTGCGCTTGGATCCAAATTAAGTTAGTGTACAGAACATAAATGTGGGATTTCTCGCATGCTGAGTTAATGCACAAAGGTTCCTAGGAGTCACACCAAGCACCCCCCCCCCAAGTCCTGGGCTCTGCTCCCCGCTCTGTGTCCATCCGGGTTGACAGAGGCCTCACGTGTCCTGGGCCAGCAGCTCCAGCCCAGCCCCCCATGCTGACCCTCTGACCTCCTGCCACACAGGCAAAAATCTGGCTTGTTTAACCAGGCAGAGCCCTAAAATCCTGGCATAGACAATAAAACCCCATCTTGAAAAAGCACTCATTTCCACGTGTCTGGGATCATTTTGTATGACAATTACATCTGGGGTAATTTCAATTTAATACCTCGCTGCAAGGGAAAATTGTAGCCCGCAGCTCGAAAACCACTATAATAATGAAAATAAACCCACCAAGTGATGCTAGGCCACCAGGGACTATCCCTGGGTAAGTGCTTCCTCCTGTTTCCAGCTCTTTCAGGGGCTGTCCAATTATGGGGAGTGGTATTAAACAAGGAAGTAAATAACATACATTTGGGAAGTCAAACATTTCTTCTTTTCATTTTTGAATATTGTCCTCGACTCAGGGCTTTGCATTTGGGGGTCTGGACATCCAAGGCTGGAATTCCAGGGGACCTGGAGCCCACTGAAATGGTTTTCAAAGCAGTGTATGCAAATGTGTGGGTTGTTGTGGTTTGGTTCTGTTTTTCTCTGGAAAGATGATTCACAGTTTTCACTAGAGTCTCAAAGAAGTCTATGGCTGAAAACACTTCATCTCAATCGTAGGCCAACGAGCCTGACATCCCTTTGGTCTCCCTGAGATTCGAACACATTCCTCCAAAATCAAACACTGAACAGGAGAAATTACACAGAAAAAGCAGGGCCCTTGAGCTCAGGGCCTGAGCACAGCTGGGCTTGAGTCACCTGCGAGGAACTAAGAATTAGGAAACGAAGGCCCCAGGGGAAGACAGTAGAAAGGTGAGTCATGACCTCCAGGCCTTCCCTGTGGTCCCCCCTCAGACACAATGCCTCACCACATGATGTCAGCTCCATCTACTAAGAAAACCCTCCAGAATCCACTCCTCCTCTCTTGTCCCCAAGGGCCCAGCTCTCAAAGTCCCCACTCCTCTCAGGGATCCCTGTGACAGCTTCCTGACTGGTCTTCTTGCCTCCACTCTCTGTACCTCCCACTGACGTCCTGTCGACCACACAGCTCTGCACAGGCCTTCTTCTGGCCTGAAGCCCTCAGTGGCTCTGATGCAGAAAGTGCAAAGGCCCTATCGTAGCCCCCAAGACCTCCCACCGTGGCAGCATCCTATGTTGCCAGAACTCTCTGCCGCTGCTCACACTAGGACTTCTGCATGGAGCAGTGTCCTTCCTCCTTTTTCCACCTTATGAGCTCCTACTCATCCTTTAAGACCCAGAGAAAATGTCCCTCCTGCTGTGAAGATGTTCCATACTCCCCCAGATAAGCAATAACCTGTTCTTTGTGCTCCCATAATCCTATACAGCTCTCTCTTCTAGAACTTTCAGAGATGGAACTGTCTCCCACACTTGACTATGAGTTCTTCCAGGAAAGAACACTTAATCTCTCGCCACATCCCCAGAACAAGAGTTAGGCATACTAGATGCCCAAGAGAGAAAGAAATTTGGGAAATGCATTCCTAGCTTAGTTGATGACTTAAGAAGTGATGGTTTTTGAAGGTGTGGCAGTCAGCTTCCCCGAAGACTTCCAGTGAATCTCATCCACTGGTCTTCATGCCTTGTGTAGTTCTGCCCCTGGCTGAATCAGGGCTAGCCCCCATGACCAACAGAATGTGATGGAAGTGACAGGGAGTGACTTCTCCAAGGCTAATTTGTGGAAATGCACAGGCTCTGCCTTGGTCACCTGCAGGGAAGTCAGTGACTGAGGACACGCAAGCAGCCCTGTGAAGAACTGAGACCAACTTGCCAGCCACGTGACTCCCAGGAGGGAGCCCCCAGCTCCAGCCCAGCCAACAGATGACAGAAGCCCCAGAGGCTCCATGCTGGACCGGCCCGGAACTCCTAACCCACAAACACTATGAAGATAAGCAATGACTCCTGTAGTTTTAAGCTACTAAGTTTTGGCAGTGATTTATATGCATTTGTTAACTATTATAAAACAGGAAGGAAAATGCTTGGACATGGCCCCCAGGGAGAAGAGGCCTTGAACTTGCCTATCTTTAGACCTTTATCTTTAGACCCGAGTTTAAATTGGGAGCAATGAGGAAGAAGGGTGGGTGGCTGATGGAAATAGACTTGGCTGGTAGGAGGGAGGGGATGCCCCCAGTTGCTGTGCTCTGGGGTCTGTGAGGCCATGGAGGGGCTTGGGGAGACCCAGGCAGTGGAGGAGGCAGCAGTGAACATGGTGAGTGCCAAAAGGAAGGAGGTGGAGGTCAGGGAGCGGAGGGGTGATCATCTCTCTCTTCCAGGAAGGTAATAAAGCTGAGAGCTTAGCAGGACCTCCTCATCTCTGTCAGAGAGAGGGGACAAAAAGAAAGACTGACCCGAGTGACTCGCAAGACCCTGACTGGCAGGGCTGTACCAAGGCCCAGCCGCTGGGCACTACCCTGGATATGGACACACCCAGGGACCCCAAACCCCAGCCCTGGTGATGGAAGTTCTTTAGGGCAAGTTGGTGCAGGAGGGTGGTCGTGCGAGCCACCGCTCCTGCCTCTGCCAATGGGGCTGCGAGGTGGGCGCATGCATGCACAATGACCCAGCAGCATGCACACACGCAGGCTTGTAGAGCAGAGAGGCAGGCACAAGTCCACCTGGGCTGCTGAGGTCTTCACGGACAAGGAGGTGCTGGATGAGGTGGGATGGACGGAGAGAAATGGGGTACAGTGTCCCAGTCCCAGCATGGTTCTGGACCCGCAGGCTGAGTGCCGCATGAGACGGTTCATAGACTATTTGCCAGAGGGTTGTACCCCGCCCACCAGCTCCTCTCCAGCCTGCTGTCTGCTCACCAGGACAGGCGCTGGGCTCCCCTGCTTAAGGTTCCCACAACATGGGATAGAAGCCCTAACTGTGGCGGACAGTGAATAAAAAGGGCTGATTTCACAGAACACCACAAAGACCGTTCTGCAGCGTGGGCTCGACTGTGCGGCTGGGCATTGAGCTGACTTTTCCCAGCCTCCGTTTTTCCATCTGCGAAGTGGAGACAACAGTTTTTAACTTTCAGACTTTGCCCCTTAGATTATTACTAGGTTGTTAGGGAATAAGCCATGCTTGACAAACCTATGGGGACCATTCTCTTCAAGATCAAGTTCAAATGTGCAGAGTGCTCCTCCCATGGGGTTGTTCTGTCCTGTCTGACAGAGGGCAGGGTGTGTGTGTGCCCTGGGAGGCCCCAAGAGGCCCGGAGGGGCGAGAGGAGGCAGGGAGAGCAAAGCAGCCAGCAACTTCCTTTGAGAAAGGAAGCTGGGCTATGATGTCAGTTGAACTCCTCAATCTGCGGGAAACTGCGCTGTGTGCCCTTGGGCACACCATTTGCCTTCTCGGAGCCTCAGTGTGTCACCTATAAAATGCAGACAGATACCTCGCTTGCAGACTTGTTGTGAAGACCACAGACTGCAGGCAAAACACCAGGTGTCTAACAGATGCCGAGTAAATGGCAGCGAGAATTATTATTAGCACAGCTATCGGGGCTGAACCGGCCTCCATACCACGTTCTGTGATTAGGAGCTAGAACCATGAACTCATGATTCCAAAAAGGAAGGGGACTTGGAGACGACCCAGTTAAACCTCCTGAACTGGGCAGAACTTGGTGATGTGACAGGTATTAGCGGGAGCCTGGGCGATCGTGCTCTGGGATCTCACTCCCCTCTACCTTCCTGCAGGATAAAGGACAGGGGGCTCTCATCTAGACGGGGCAGGAACCCCCCAAGAGCTCCAGCGTGCACAGGCCCAGGGAGGGTGGCCGGCAGGGCATGCTCGCACCTCGATGGCCCAGGCAGCCTGGCTCCTGGGACTTCACGGATTCTTCCTTCTGCCCCTGGTCATAGTGCGTCCACTGTCTCATCAGACTTTCGCGACAGCTTCTGAGGACCTCCACTCCCCAGAAGAGAGGAACTGGGGGCTCCGAATCTCGCTCAGGGTCACACACCCGGAGAGGGACTCAGGCAAGCTGAACCCAGGTCCCAAGACTTCTAACTGCTGCCTGTCCCCAGCAACCCGCAGCCCTGCTCGCTGGTGAGCGGTGGGCACTGGCAGCAACAAGGCCAAGAGGTGGAGAAAAATCCTTCAGACTGGACTCTGAGAGAGGAGCTGGCTCAGAGGGTGGGCTCTCTAGGAGAAGATTCTGAAAGATTAATCAAATGGCAAGATGTATTAGGGACTCCGGGGGAATGTCAAAGCTGCCAATGCTGAGATCCGGCACCTGCTGACGGACAGGAAAGCATGTTTATAATTTATTAAAGATTCAGGGGCTTTACTGGCGAGAAGAGTGAGTGAGCAGGAAAGATTGCAGTCAGACCTCACGGTGTGGGGAGACTGACGCCAGGGCGCCCTCCAGGGCTGCTGTCCTGATGGCCCTAGGACCTCCTGAATAACATATGTTCCGCTGAGCTCATTCCCCATCTGTAGTTTGTTTCTGTCCTGTGCTTCTCTTTTTCTTTCTGAGAAATTCAACTGAGGCTCTTGATTTCCCCAAGTTCAGATGTATCTCAAGGTGCTTCCTGAACCATCAATTTCTTGAGTGTTTAGTACCACTTACCGGCGGAGGACCCTTCCACAGAGGCTCTGAGATGCCAGCCCCAGGCACAGGGAGGGGCTTCATCCTCTTCTCTCCCTGTCCATCTCTCCATCATCAACCCCTGCTCCCCTACCCACCCCTGCCCCACCCCTATACCCCAACAGTGCCAAGGCGGGCATGTCAGAAATATACCAAGTGATGGTTGCTGTCAGTTCCCATAGAAATGTAATGCACACGTGCTTTTTTATTTAAGATTTTTTTTTATTTGAGAGAGCGAGAGAGAGAGAGAGAGAGAGAGAGAGAGCACACAAGAAGGCGGGGAAAGGCAGTGGGAGAGGGAGAAGCAGATTCCCCCCACTGACCTCAGAGCCTAATACAGGAACCCGAAATCACAACCTGAGCTGAAGGCAGATGCTTAACTGACTGAGCCACTCAGGCGCCCCATGCACCTGCCTCTTATTTTGTTGCCCACGTTCATGAAATGGACGTGTTATCAGATAAGCAGTGTTATCGAGTCATCATCATCCTCATTTTATCAGTGGGCAACAAAGGCTCCTGATGGTCCCAGGTGGGCCTGCTGAGGTTGGTACCCAGGTCCTCTGACTCCTGGACACACATCTTCCTGCCTCCTACAACATGCTATTCTTATGAAAGAAAAGACATGGTCATAAATTATAAGCATCTGGGGTTTGACTCTGGAATGTCAAAACAGGAGGGAGTGATGGAGAGGCAGACCCAGGAACTCTGATGATAATTATTATCACCAAAATGCTGATGAAGAGGAAGGCCAGTGGACTCCCCTCACCCCCAGCTGACAATGGCACCAAGTGTGAGAAGTGAGGTTCCTGAAGAAGGGCTCTGGCGTCCCAGAGGGGAAACTGAGGGCACTTAGGGAAAGGGGAAAGGTCACACAGATATGGAGGAGAATGTAATGGAGACCACACATTGGAGACCACAATGGAGGCCTGCGGTTGGACACCTGGGTGTGTTATATCACCCGGGAACTTGGCAGTGACCTCACTTCTCTAAGCCTTAGCTCCTGCTCTACAGTGATGAAACTATCCACCTCATAATGTTTTTAAGCTGTTATTTCGGGGGCACCTGTGTGACTCAGTCAGTTAAGCATCCAACTCTTGGGGTCCGCTCAGGTCATGATCTCGGCATAGGGACATCAAGCCCTGTGTCAGGTTCTGAGCTGTGCGTGGAGCTGGCCGGGGATTCTGTCTCTCCCTCTGCCCTGCCCTCCCCCCCACCCCGCATGCACTCCCGGCTTGTGTGAGCATGTGCTCTCCCTCACTCCCCCTCATCAAAAACAAAGAAACCCTACCACTCAGTGACTCCTGCTGCCAGGCACTGCATATTTAACGCTCATGACCCATGGCCTTATGAGGGGCCACTGCTTGATGGGCTCACTCAGGAGGAGGACACTGAGGCAGAGGGAGGTTAAGTAACTTGCCGCAGTCAGTGCAGAGATTTGAACCCAGGCCTGCCAGCTGTCCTTGTCACTATGCCACAATTGTCACCATGCCACAACCTCTCCATGCCAGCACCATACCAAGCACTGGAGGAAGCCTCCAGCTGCTGCTCAGGTCCCATCTGTGTCCTATGGACCCTTGTATCCCCACTCAAGTCACCAACCCAAGAGGCAGTTTTTACTGATCTCTGGAACCCAGCCATTGTAGCCACCTGCACAGAGGAGAGGGACCGGCTACCGCTCCTGGGCAGTTAGAGGAGGACAGTGAAACGGCCGGCTGAGCTGCCACTGGGGGACCCTGACAGGGGCTCCCACTTCCTGCCCAGATGCACCTGGCAGAGGTGTGATTTCAGTGAAGCCCTGGGGGGGAGGGGCAATCATGAACAACTGTTCCTAAACAGCTCGGGACCGCACCTCTGACTCCAACAGTTCTACCCACATGGCAGAGGGCAGACTCGGGCAGAGAAAGCAAGTGGGCTATCTTCTCTGTGTGTTCCATTTCCTGAACTCTATGACCACAGGGGCCAAGAGAAACACGGACATAAAGTGAGGGTGGGACCCGTTTCCTAGGAGAATACTGTCCCGGAGGGAGTGACAATCTGTGGATTTCCAGGTACAGGGATGTGGGGGCACATCCTCCATCCCTCCCACACTTTCGACTCATCTCCCCATGGCACGGCTCCAGCCTTCATGAGGCCTCGGGGAGACCAGCATCTCCTCCGCTCATTCTCCATGACATCAACGCCCACCCCAAAGCTGATGTGTGTGCAGAAGGATGAGGGGAGCAAAGCTCAAGGCCCAGGGACCTTTCCAGAATGTCAGTTGCCCTGGGACAGGGACAGGGACAGTCAGCATTAAGAATCACAGGTTTTGTGTTTATAGCTGAGAACATCTAACACATTCCCAGATCAGCGCTCTGTAAGGAAGCGGCTCCCAGCCAAGCAGAGAAGGAAGATGGCCAAAAGGTATAAAATGAAAACCCGTGCCTGGCCTCTAGGTTCAAACTCTAGTCTTTAAAAGAGAAAAATGCAAGTAGTGTGAGAAGTATGACAACTGGAAAATCAGAAATTCCTTTTAATCTCATTTCATGGGCAACACAGATACACTGCAAGGCATGAAATTTTTATTTCATGTCAATTTCACTGGGATTTCACATGCAGATTAATTTGTTCATCCACATAAACATATAGTGCTCCTAGGTCTTGTCTCAACAGCTGTCCTCATTTAGGATTATAGAAATCCTGCATCTCATAAAAGATACCAAGAATAACAGTGATCTGTTACTCCATTATGCTGCCACGTTTTAATTGTTGAATGCATTATTAAACTGCTTTATGCTGGGAAGGGGGTTTGTGGGCCACGGCTGGGGAGTGAGCTGCCTTGAAGCCCGGTCATGTACTGTGGTGGGCAGCAGATGGCCTCCAACTCCCAAGTCCCTGTGTCGTCCCCTCCCCTGGAGTGTGGGCTGACCCTGGTGAGTGGCTTCTCAGGAACAGAATACAGCTAAAGTGATGGGATGCCACTTCTGTGATTAGGTTAGGAAAGATGGGGGACATCCATCCTTTTGGCTTGCACACTCTGGTGAAGCAAGCTGCCATGCTGGGCTGGCCCACATGGCTAGGAACTGAGTGAGCATGGCCTCAGGTCAATAGCTCATGAGGATGGGAAGGCTGCCCACAACCACACAAGGGAGCTGGGCTGAGGGTCCAGCCCAGTGTTGCCCTGAGATGCCAGCAGCTCCAGCTGACCCTTGGATTCCTGCCTGGGACAGCCTGCAGTTGAGGACCCACCTGAGCCATGCCCAAATGCCTGACCCCCAGAAACTAGATGATAAAGTCCTATTAAGCCACTAAATTAGGTAATTTGATATGAAGCAATAGTACATGAACATGGGCACCCTTAGCTACCTAAGGAAAGGGCAGCAGCATTTCTCACTCCCCTGGGTCGATGTTAAATCCTCTTGGGTAGTTGGCAGCTGTCCACAAAGTGCTCCCAGAGCCCCTACAGGACCCTCTGGTGACCTCCATCCCCCAAGATGATGCTAGGTCTGGGTGCCCAGAGGCCCTACACACATAGAGAAGTTCGCTAGTAGTACCTTGTGGGGATGTCCCAATTTTATAGATTCAGCTCCCTCAGAGGTTCTTAATATGAACCATGCAATACATAGGAAATTGTCCAACTCTTTGCTCCCTTCTCCCATGCTTAGTACATAGTAGTACCCTTCCACGTGGGTAAAGAAGTTAATTCACTTCATTACAGTGGATATCCCGGGGCCTTAAGGCTTAATCTCCTGCACAAAGATTGAGCTAGATGATATCATGGACACCCCTCCACAGACACAGGGCCATTTAACAGAGGACTTGATCTCAGGACGAGTCTACTTAGGCCAGCAAATGCCTTCCCTGGCACCAACCACCACCATATTCCTGGTTGACTCTGTCAGTCCAGCTAGGACCTGCATGCAGTTCATTTATCCCTCCTCAGGGTGCCCTCCTGCATTTCTCAGCCACCAACTCCCAGTGGCATCAGACTTCTAAGAAAACCTACATGTTGCCCATTCGAGGGCACTTCCACCATCAGATTAATTGCAGCCTGTCGATCAGAATAGTGTACCCAGAAAACAGCTCTACAAGCCCATTTTCCTGGCAATGTAAGAAGCGCCCCTGCCCCCGGGGTCTTTGATGACAAACTGGGAAGCTAACTGGGAAAGGAGGGCACTATAATATAAAAGGCCATGATATCGGGGTACCTGGGTGGCTCTTGGCTTTGGCTCAGGTCATGGTTGTGGGATTGAGCCCTGCATCAGGCTCTGCACTCAGCGTGGAGTCGGCTTCGGATTCTCTCTCCCTCTCCCTCCCGCTTATTCTCTCTTCCTCTCTCAGATAAATGAATGAAAGAAAGAAGGAAGGAAGGAAGGAAGGAAGGAAGGAAGGAAGGAAGGAAGGAAGGAAGGAAAGAAAGAAAGAAAGAAAGAAAGAAAGAAAGAAAGAAAAAGAAAATTTTAAAAAGAAAAAAGAGGCCATGATATCTTTACTCCCCTAGAGACCCAGTCTCTGCTTCTACTTTATTTTGCAACCCTTGGCAGCTAGAAGACCTTTCTCTTCCTTGACTCCAGCCAGACAAAGCCCTGAGCTGCTGCAACACTAGGAAGTACCACAAAGACCATCTGGCTAGGTGCCCCCTACACTGCCAGCGGGCGGACAGTGTCTCTAGGAGAAGCCTATGCATGGTCTGCAAAGCTGGTGGACACAAGTCAAATCAGTCCAGCAAATGAGCAATACTGGAGAACACTTCATCACCTTTCTGGTGGTCGTCAACACACATGGACATGTTACAGGTTCTGAGCCCTGCTAGCTTATGGTTTACCCAGCTTTGACCTCAAAACCTGCCCCCTCCCCACCCTTGCATTTTTTTTTTCTTTTTTCTCAGCACACAATCCTTTACACATAGTGAGAATGCATGTATTTTCTGGATACAGGGTGAGTAGAGCACAGCATTTACCAAAGAGAATTGTGTGGACACAGGTTTAGAAGACGCTGCTTCTATCTCCCTCTTTATTCACTGATGAGGAAACTGAGGCTTAGAAGAGTGAAATGACGTCCAAGGCCACCTCGCTAGTTAGTGGTCTGGCTAGGATCTTTTGGGTCTAACCACTGAACTTGCCATTTCCTTCAAGGAACCAAGCTTGGGGTCCCTGTCAGATGATTCAGAGCTGCCCCAGACTCTAGTCCATGCAGGGCTCCTGTCCACCTCGGCCTTCAGTGCCCTTTCACCCCCTTTCCTTACTAAATCCTACCACCAACATCCCTACTACTCCTCAATGTCACTAAACTCATGGAAATTTTTTTTAAAGATTTTATTTATTTATTTGACAGAGAGAAATCACAAGTAGGCAGAGAGGCAGGCTGAGAGAGGAGGAAGTAGGCTCACCACTGAGCAGAGAGCCCGATGCGGGCCTCGATCCCAGGACCCTGAGATCATGACCTGAGCCGAAGGCAGAGGCTTTAACCCACTGAGCCACCCAGGCGCCCTCATGGAAATTTTTCAGTCTTTATTTTACCTGTTATCTCTGTAGCACCTGACATGGAGGGTCACACATTTTATTAATACTCGGTTCTTTGCCCTTAGCTTTTGCAAAATCACCTTAGTGTGGCTATTGTCTCCTTAGGCTCTCTCTTCTGGGTTTTCCTCTTCTTTGCCTCATCTGAAATTC
>PITA01004902.1:0-117479 GCA_004023965.1 Spilogale gracilis | reverse complement strand
GCTTTTCTCTAGGTTTTACGTGTGGCCACTCCAAGGTCACAACTACACAGGTATCATTGTCTGTGTCATTCTAGCTCCAAACTCATTCCTCCTTTAAGTGAAATATAATCCTTGGACTGAAATTGAGAGGTTGTATCATAGGATAGGAAGGAGTCTAGATGCAGAATTAGAAAATCTGGGTATTACAGTTGGCTCTGCTACTGCTTTAGATTTCTGTGTGTCTCTTTCCTCCTTTGTTGGAACTGCCTCCCTTCACCATCTGCTGAAGGGTGGGCCTAGGTGACCCATGCATCCTGGTTGCATTGTATTATACTTGAACTCTAGCCTCAAGATGAGCCAGTGAAATTTACAACTTGTAGAATTTGAAGAAGGTAGGGCTTTGAAGATGTAAGGTCATATGAAGGTGGGATCAGATGTGCAGGAGGAAGCAGAAACAAGAGCTTTCCATTTCCTGAGACTCTCCTGGACTCTTCTAATAAATCTTTCTTTACTTAATTAAGCTAGCTTGAGTGGGTATCTCTTTATTTCAACCCAAGAGTCCCTTGCTAAGACATTGTATGACCTAGTCAAGCCACTTTTCTTTTCTGGTCTCAGTTTTATCTTGTGTAAAATGAGGGTAGTTGAATTAGATACCCTCTAAATTCTCTTCAGATTTCAGGAATATGTACTTTTAATTACCTAAGTTGACTGTGTATGAGGCTTAAAAGATGTGGGTGCTTGAGAAATCTGCACTTCTTTTTGTCCTGTGTAGACCAGGTATGATGATGTACTTCGTCCAAAAGACCTTCCAGTGCCAGTCAAGGTTGTCTGAAAAGAAAGATGCTGGCTACGGGGAGAGGTGCTCCTGCCAAACTGATTTATGATGGACAGGATTAAAGACTTCCTTGGGTCTGTCCTATTCTGATTCTCCAGTAGACTCAGGCACTGAGAGAAAGATTTTGGCAGCTCCTGAATATTCTCACTCTACATGAGCTGTATAAGTAAGCACAGCCTTGTTGATTGTACATCAATTTGATGGACTAACTATGGAACAGTAATTAAGCCAAAGAGAACATTCAGAAGTACTTATTGCTATTTGCTGTCTGTTCAATCCCCAGAGTGCTACAATAAATAGAACCATAAGTTTAATTAATACCTGCAGGTCTGATTACCCATTTAGGATAGGCTCTAGTGGACCAGAGGTTACAAAGACATCCTGCTGGGAGCAATGTTGAAAATGTCTGGCTTTCTGTAGCCGAAGTTTGCATACTACGCTCTGCTAAGTCCTTCAGGGTCCCACAGTGGTGCCCCCTCGCCCCCGTCAGAAAAAGGAGACTAAGATTGGGCCATCCAGGATGGCAGCCTTGGCTCTTTGACCTTCACTACACACATATTTTCTTTGCTTTGAAGACCTTGAGAGTTTTTGTGTACTCTCCTGGTCTCCTAATATGGCGCCACGACTCTGTGGGCACCCGTGAGGCTGCTGTTCCCTTCCCCAGTGCATCCCAAATCTAGGTTCCACAGGATCAAGTGGGTAGAGGGGTATGCCAAGTAGCTGAGATGGCCACTGCTCCTGCAGTGTAGAAGGGACAGCTGTGACAGTCTCGTCTACCATGACTGGATCGGCCCAGAGCCTGTGCTCGCCCCCGCTTAGCCATCTAGGTGGTGATTGTAAGACCCTCCTTGGAGCGCTCAGCCCGGTGTTCATGCATCTCCTTTGGAAGATGTGGATACCGGCATACGTAATGTTGTTGCCACAAGATGATACAACTTAAGTGGTTAGCTCACTGCTTGGCAAGCGGCAGTGTTCACGGAGCGTTAGCCATTACAGCCGGATCCGTACATGTCTGGCACTGTGCTCAGTGCTTCTCTTTAGTAATTGCTACATGCAAGCTTTACAACAGCTATTATGATTATCGCCACTTAACAGAGGACACAACTGAGTCCCTGAGGGTGTATGTAACTTGCTGAAGATCACCAAGGTGGGGTTCCCGTGCAGGTTTATCTGACTCTGAAGTCTATGCCCTTAACAATCAGTTTGACAACAGGGAAGATGAGGAGTGCATGGGGGTGATGCCCTTTGGGAGCTGAAGTGAGAACCATGGAGCTGGGAAGTGCTTCCTCCTTAGCAGGTGGAGGTGTGTTTGGGTTAAAGGAGGCACATTCCTGGCTAGATGCGGGTGACTTCTAGAGCAAGCCTGCCTGCTTCCCTTCCTCCCTGCCTTCCCTCCCCTTTCCTCCCTTCCTCTCCCTTCCTCTCCTTTCCTCTCCCCTCTGCTCCCTTCCCCTTCTTCCTTTTCTCTCCTTTCCTTCCCTTGTCCTCCCTCTTCTCCCCTCCCCTTTCTTCCCCTTCTTTGTCTTCCATCCCCCCAGCTCTCCTTAGCTACAATCAATAAGTAAAATTGTGGGATATTTCAAGTTACAACCTATTGACTTGATATACATATACATTTGAAAGAATTCTCCCATTGGTTTAATTAACACACCCAAAAGACTCCAAATAGCCAAAACAATTTTGAGAAGTTGGAGATGTCACACTTCTTCATTTTGAACTGTATTCCAAAGCTAAAGTAATTAAAACAATGTGGTGTTGGCAGTAAAGCAGATGCATAAATCAATGTAACAGAACAAAGAGCCCAGAAATAAACCCCCGCATATATGGTCAACTGATTTTCAACAAAGGATCCAAGATTATACAATGGGGAAACAACAGTTGCTTTGAAAAATGACCTTGGGAAAACTTAACAGCCACATGCAAAAGAATGAACCCTATCCTGTAATACAAAGATCAATGCCAAATGGATTGAAGACTTCAGTAGCCTTTCTGATAGTAGACCAAGGGGCTTGAGAACTTGCCTAGGTGGGTGGGGTTTTTCCAAGGAGAAAATTCGGGAAAAATAGTGTATTGAGGGTAATGAATGAAGAAATAAGAACCAAAAAGAAAAAGAAAAGCATTTCTAACAAAAAGAAAGGTAGGAAATAAAGGAAAGACCCACCTTGCCATGCCCCCTCCCCCAAAGAGAAATGGAATTAAAAGTAAATTAGACTGTTTCTTAAATTCCACATGAGTGAAATCATGGTATTTGTCTTTCTCTGACTGACTTATTTTTCTTAGCACAATACCCTCTACTTCTAGCTAACTTATGCAAATGGCAAGATTTCATTCTTCTTCATGGTCAACTAATATTCCATTGTATATATGTACCAACCTCATTTATCCATTCATCTAATGATGGACATCTGGGTTCTTTCCATATTTTGGCTATTGTGGACATTGCTGCTATAAACATTGGGGTGCAGGTGCCCCTTCGAATCATTATGTTTGTATCCTTTGGATACACTAGTAGTGCCATTGCTGGGTTGTAGGGTAGCACTATTTTTAACTTTTTGAGGAATCTCTATACTATTTCCCAGAGTGGCTGCACCAGCTTGCATTCCTACCAACAGTGCAAGAAGTTTCACCTTCCTCCACATCTTTGCCAGCATCTGCTGTTTCTTGAGTTGTTCATTTTAGCCATTTTGACTGATGGAAGTGATATCTCACTGTGGTTTTGCCTTGTATTTCCCTAATGCTGAGTGATGTTGAGCATTTTTTCATGTGTCTGTTGGTCATTTGTATGTCTTCTTTGGAGAAATGTCTGTTCACATCTTCTGTCCATTTCTTGACTGGATATTTTGTTTTTTGGATGTTGAGTTTGGTAAGTTCTTTATAGATTTTGGATACTAGCCCTTTGTCTGGCCTGTCATTTGCAAATATCTCCTCCCATTCTGTAGGTTGCCTTTTCGTCTTGTTGACTATTTCCTTTGCTGTGCAAAACCTTTTTATCCTGATGAACTTGTAATAGTTCATTTTTGCTTTTGTTTCCCTTGCCTTTGGAGATATGTCTGACAAGAAGTTGCTGTGGCCAAAATAAAACAAATAAACATAGTGGAAGTGAATAAAAAAAAATAAGATGAAAATAGAGAGGGGGCATACCTCTTAACTATAAGAAACAGACTGAGGGTTGCCAGAGGGGAGGGAAGTGGGGAGATGGGCATTAAGGACGGCACTTGAATCTCTAAGTCCTACCCTACCCCACGAACTGACAATACAGTATCTGTTAGCTAAGTTGAATTTAAATAAAAAATTAAAGAAGATGTGGTTTATATATACAATGGAATATAACTCAGCAATAAAAAGAATGAAATCTTGCAATTACAATGACATACATGGAGCTAGAGTGTAGAATGCTAAGTGAAATAGAGAAAGATGAATGCCATATGATTTCACTCACACGTGGAAATTAAGAAACAAGGCAAGCAATATGAAAGATGGAGGCGGGGGGAGACAGAGAACAAGAAAAAGACCCTTAATTACAGAGAATAAACTGATGGTTACCAGAGAAGAGGTGTGTGGGTGATGGGTTAAATAGGTGATGGGGATTAAGGAGGTCACTCGTCATGATGAGCACTGGGTTCATTGTTGAATGACTATATCATATATCCGAAATTAATAAAGCACTATGTGTTAGCTAGCCGGAATTAAAATAAAAGCTTAAAACAAAAAGTAAATGGGGCTGTAGTGAGCAATGAATACTGAGAAATTTAGGAGAGGGAAACAAAGGTTAACATTTTAGGACAGTGAATCAATCTAACAGACACAGACATAGTGCAGACATTACCTGCATCGTTACTTAATAACTTAGCCCCCTGCCGGGCAGGCTTGATTCTCATTCAGGGACCATGCCATGTTTAATAAAGCCGGAGAAGGGACAGCAAGCCACATCCTGCATCTGGGTGAGAAGTGCTTGACATTCTGGAAGAAACGCTTCCTTCTGAGTCAACAGCGATGGCTGTGTTATCGAGAGGGGGTCTCTGGACCAAGCAGAGTTTGTTCTTATGTCTTGCGAATGCTTGGTTAGTGAGGGAAAAGTCCCCAGAAACAATAACATGGGAAGTTTTCCATGAATTGTATAGCAACAAGAGTGAATATGTATGTTGTAATATTTTGTAACCACATTGAACATTTTGAAACACTTTCACATAATGAGAGAGTATCTAGATACCTCCTCAGAGATATAAATAGATGTAAACAGGATTCTATGTGTTTGTGAGATTGGCTTGGAAAAAATTCCTGATATACTTGCATAAGCTAAGCTCACTAATTTGAGACAAGCCATTTGGTGGTGACTCAAAGCCTTCTCTGAATCCAAAACCCAACTTCAGATACAGAATTTATAATGGGTCTTAGACCCGTCCACTTTTTATTGGCTTTCAAAAGAAGCTTGCAGGGATTCTTACATCATTTTGTGTCCAGTTTCTCCAGAATTAAGTTGAGATCCTGTTGATTTATTAAGGGACAGGCCAACCTTGTTAATAAGATCTACTCGTTGGAGAGAGTCCTGCTTGCTGCTTTGAAATAGTCAGCACCTGGTTCAGGCAGCCAGAGCGACGGGGGCAGAAGTCAAGGCCAGTATGGCTGGTCCAGTCTTTTTTCTTTTTCCTTATTAAGAAATCAGATCAACACATGATTTGATACAGTTAAGCGTCACATAATCAATTGAAAAATTAAGGCAAAAGAACAAAATACCTTGTTGATTGTGCTGTAGAAATATATCTTATTATGTAGATGTGGTCTGAGTCTGCACAAATAAATGCATTGGAAAGTAAGGAGGAAAATTGAGGCGATTTCTTGAATTATTCAAGGAAAAAAATCCCTCTGCCTCAATTATCCATACAGTACTTTTTTTTGGAAGTGAGGAGAGTGGGAGAAAAGTGGAGGGAAAAAAGAAAGCAAGCTTGATTGCGTTAATTCTCCACTTCATTTTGTAGATTAAGGCACATCTAGAGAACTTATTACTCAATCCTGTATACTGCAGTTTACTTCTTGACAAAATATTTCTTTGCCATTGTGTTTATGCAGATTTTCCCACCCTCTGTTATTCTCCAGTTAAATGGTAAAAACTTGAATTGACACAATTCTTTTTTCCATAAATAGGGTGCCTATTAAAAAGACTAATTTCCCAGTAATCCAACTTATTCCAAACATTACACCCACAGGGCAGCAAGTTATAGAACAGAATTCTGCTTGAAGATGTAAGTCATAATTACCATCAAAAGATTTACCCCACCTCCATTTCCTTGGTGATGGGGAATATCAGTACTTGGACCTACAGTAGAAATTTTTGTGCAAAAAATACAAATGTTCCCGAAGTTTATCTGCTAGGGGCCACCATCTGTGGTGTGCATGGGCCAAGTGGCAGTTGTGTGTGTGTGTGTGTGTATTATGTATATATAATATATATGTAACCTATCAGTCACATGGCAGGCATTATATAGTTGTATATTTACTAGGACAAATTTTGTCAACAGTAACTCGTCCGAACAAAATTAGTATTTGTGACAATTTTGCATGAGATGGAAGTGAACTGTTTTGAGGCACGTGTGCTGTTTTGAATTCACATAAATTCACCAGGTGGGCAAATGGCAGCTCTGGCCGCCAATTATCTTAGAATTTAGATGATGTGGAGAGGATCTAGAGGAAAGCAGTGGAAATATTTAGTTCAGGATATAAACCTTAGGAGGAGATGCTACAGGAATAGGGTTATAGAACCAGGGAAAGAGAATGTTCAATAGAAAATTAGTATCAGTCTTTCAGACTATGAAGGCATGATGCGTAGACATTAGCAATGTCTCTTCTTGGCGTCCACCAAAGGGATTGTGAAATGGCATGGGCTTAAATAAGATGAATTTAAAGTATATCTAACTTAAGTTAAATATACTTGCTTGATTGGATTTGCTATGAAAAAGTTTCCATATGGCATTAATTTCATGACAAGGCAAGTCCTTCTTAGAGAAGGGATTTTTACTGTTAGCATCTATGACTTAGTAGTGCCTTGTGGGCTGCGGAAACTTGGGGAACAGCTCAGTGTACTAACAATGTTGTGTCTGTGTGACCCCAGGCTTTTTCAGCTGACTCTCTGTAGCTCATAAAATGTGCTTCTCCAAAGGTGTGGTGAACTTAGGGCTCTCACTAACAATGCCAGTTCCTGCATCCCACCTCAGGCTCGCTGAATCAGAATCTTTGGTGGGTAGGGCACTGGATGCTACATTTTCTCATACATAATTGTCCTGGAATGACTAAGCTAAACAATAAGCTATTTGGTGGCAGGAGTCAGATAGTATTTATTTCTAAATGCACCGTATTTTGTGTATCAGGCTTTCTAAATTGTTAATGCAACTAAACTAGCAATATAGTAAATTACAAGGTTATCATTTTAAATAATTTTACAGTAGTAACTATGATTTTGTGCAAGTTTTCAGGATTATTATGTAAACATTACTTTGTGGATTTCTGAAAAATTAGAAAATTATAAAGTTCATCAATAAAAATGTACTTTAACCTCTTGATGACTGTATTTAGCATAAATAAGTCTCAGTCTGGGTGAAGTTGCTTGTGAAGACTTACTTCCAAGCATACTTTTTAATGTATGTATGTTTATGTATATGACAAGCATATATATATATTTTAAAGATTTTATTTATTTATTTGACAGAGAGTGATCACAAGTAGACAGAGAGGCAGACAGAGAGAGAACAGAGGAAACAGGCTCCTCGCTGAGCAGAGAGCCCGACTTGGGTCTCGATCCCAGGACTCTGAGATCATGACCTGAGCTGAAGGCAGAGGCTTTAACCCACTGAGCCACCCAGGTGCCCCAACAAGCATATTTTCTATATCAAAATGAAAAGAAGACATCCAGAGATTTGTTTATTTGTCAGCAAGTGAGACATACTGAGTCTGGGCAGGTGGGGTATCCTAATGAAAAATTCTGCATTCATACTTGTGATAATATTAGAAAGAGGAAAAAATTGATGTTTTAAGGTGGAATAAAATATAGAACCTCTGTCAGCTAGTGGCTGGGCATGAAGCTGCCATTCTGCATGCACGCTCCCTCCCTCTCCTTAACTATCTGGAATAGAATTCAACAGTGGGCCACCAATTGGCAGTTTTTGGTATAAAAGGCATGGACAGATTTCATCATAACAAGAGCATCCCAGGAATGTGTCCTGAAAAAACTTTGCGGGCTGTGGAATCTTGAACTTCTATGCCCATCTTCGCCTGACTTTCATTACATGACTCCATACAGACGTGCCAGCACCTTGGTCCTGGTCTTTGCCCCCTCTTTTAGCCAACTTACCATCCACCACAGGTCCATGTGCGGTAGAAATGTGCTTTGTTGATAACATCAACCTTTGGCTACATAGCCACAAAGCAGAGATGGTGAGAATAATACATTGAATGAACCTTGGAACCTCTTGGTAACCTACTTAACTGTTACTCAACCCAGAGTTTCAACTGTGGTAGCAACGCAATTGCATGAAGTCTTTTCTAACTGTTTTTTTGGCTTCCTGTTCTCTACTGATGGCTACCGACATCTGGGTGGGTAAGGGGAGAGGGAACCATGGAGGTACTGCCAAGGGTTCTTGAACCAGCAATTCCTTCTTCTCCTCAGCCCACCCCCACTATGTAATGAGTCCTTACTATGTACTGGCACTTCATATGGTATAGGTTAACCCACAGGAGATTTGCCATTTTTGTAGGTCAAAGGCAATTCTATATAAGCAATTTCCTATGATTCAACCTAATAAATGTCATCTTACTTAATCTTGGAAGTAACTTTATAGGATGAGTATCACTACCCTCATTTTTCAGTTGAAGAAAGATGAGGCTCAGAGTGGTCAAGGTGACCCAGCCAGAATGTGGAGTCTGGAATGATGTGTACTCTGTCATCTGCCCACTCCCATGGGCTCCATCACTGGGTTGGATGACTACTCTGTGTGCATCAGACGTTGTCCATCATCTGAATTACTACATTATTGGCCCCATATATATGTCACCCATCTCAAGTGTACATGGATGTTTTGTTCATGCAATAAAATGTAGCCAAAATATCTTCTAAATTCATGGTAGCATTTTTGAAATTAAGTATCTTATCAATTGAAGGGCATGGAGAGACACTGTCCCAATATTCCATGGGCGCATAACATTGATTCTGCTTCAATTCCAGCCCTATGAATAATCATTAAGCCCTTTTTTTCTTGGGAGGAGCATGGACCTCCCAAGGTGTGTCAGCTCATGCCTCTCAATGTTTCCCTTCTCTGTGAGCTGCTTTGAATCTTTGTACAGTTGAAAAGGTTTGGAGGTGTTGATGAGATAATCCATATGGAGATCCATGGAGACATGGGTGAGGTGCACAGCCCAGTACCTGTAGCAGAGTAAATGCTTAGTATGTGAACATGTAGATAGCATTATCTGGGTGTCTGATGACTCAATAACTCAATGTGTCAATGCTTTTGAGCTGACTTGTAATGCTATTAGGTTTTTTGATTCTCCTGTTAGTCTTGTGCTTCACATCTGTTAATTCCATTAAAAAATATTATCTATTTATCCCCTTGTCAATCTTTATCATCACATCATCATCATCATCATTACCTAGATCTTCTATCATTACTCCTTCCCTCCCTCTATCTATTCATACATCTATCAATCCATCTTCTATCTCCTATCAGTTATCTATCTATCTATCTATCTATCTATCTATCTATCTATCTACATATCATCTATCCATCCATCTACTTATTTCATCTGTATCTTCTATTTATCATCCACCCCAGTCTTTTAGGCATAACCTGCATGTCACTTTTTAAATTATGTTAATTTAGCCACCATACAGTACATCATTAGTTTTTGATGTAATGTTCAATGATTCATTAGTTGCGCATAACACCCAATGTCACTTTCAAGTTCTCTTATTCTAGGTCCCCTTCTCTAATTTTTTCCTAGACTGCAGATGCTTCATTTTTACAAGTGCCATACTTACATATGTCAAAAATGGCAAGAGGTTGTATGTGTGCAATAGGCAGATTACAGAAGTCCACTTTTGCTCTTAAACTTATCAATTCACATGTGTTGTTTCCAGTTGTTGAGGAAGGCTCCTAGGGACTGACTCTAATTCTCTGAGGCTGAGCATCTAGAGGAGGCGACAGGGCATCAGAGTGTGACAGCTGTGTTATGAGACGTGGATCACAGGCTGTGAGTAGTTTACTTGAGAGTGGGTGGGAGGAAGTACCAATTAGCAGGTTTTGGTTTCTACCATTTGAAGAAAAATGGAAATAGATGTGAAATAACTCACAGATTTTGAAAGTGTAAGTGAACAATGGCAGTCTTTTATAATATGGTGGCATTTGAATTGGATATGTTGGCATTGAATCACCCAAAATATGTATTTATGCATTAGATTGGGTCAAAAGTCATGGTACAGTTTTATTTTTAACAAGAAAATAAATGATGTTTTTGATTTTTGTCCTTAGGCTGTTCGTGACAGTGATTCAGTGTGGCCCTGTACAAAATGGGATTCATGTAGGAGATAAACATACTTGGAAACCAATTTGAAAAGAGTCATTCATTGAGTCACATAAAACCTCCCTGTTTGAATATATAGGACTTGTTATGTTTCATCATTCCCAGCAAAGATTTATTGAGCACCTACTATGTGCTTAGTTATAATTCAAGTAACTTTGATACCGGCTTGGCAAGGAAATGATTTTACTAGAATGTTAAAATGAAAGGCCATTTATGGGTCATATTCTTTATGTATACTTACTTGGAGTGTATTATTTGTACCTGCTCATATATTATTGGCTCATATTACCTGTTTGGTTATGCTTTATACATTGGAAATATTTAAAATAGCCACGTGTTGGAAGTTTTCTCAAAAAAGTTCTCTCTGCTGTGCGAGTTTTGTGTAATACCAGCACACAAATACTTAATGTTTTTCTTCAGAAAGTGTACCTCCATCAGGGAATTAGCTCATGACATTAAGTAGAATCAAAACTCAGTCAGGGGGCGCTGGGTGGCTCAGTCGTTAAGTGTCTGCCTTCAGCTCAGGTCATAATCCCGGCGTCCCAGGATCGAGCCCTTCATTGAGCTCCCTGCTCAGTTGGAAGCCTGCTTCTCCCTCTCTCACTCCCCCTGCTTGTGTTCCCTCTCTCTCTGTCTTTCTCTCGGTCAAATAAATAAATAAAATCTTTAGTAAAAAATATTCAATGAGGCTGACATTGTAGACACCCATAATTTAGATTTTTTTTTTACTTTAAATTTATTTTATTTTTCCAGTGTTCCAAGATTCATTGCCCATGCCCTACACCCAGTGCTCCATGCAATAGGTGCCCTCAGTACCCACCACCAGGCTCTCCCATCCCCCCACCCCCTCCCTCCAAGTCCCTCAGTTTGTTTCTGTGTCCAAAGTCTTTCATGTTTCGTTTCTCTCCCTGAATTACCCTACTTCCCATTTACTTTCCTTCTCCTACTGTCCTCTATATTACCCCTTATGCACCACAAGTAAGTGAAACCATGTGATACTTGACTTTTTCTACTTGGCTTATTTCACTCAGCATAATCTCTTAGATTTTTAAAGGGTGTTCTCTACCGTTAGTTAATCATGTGATGACATTTGTGGCACTTTCGCTGAAGGGCAGGTATTCTTCTAGCTACTCATTCAATCCTCTCAGCCACCCTTAGTGGAAGATATACTTGTCATCCCCATTTTATAGATGAGGGAACTGAAGCACCCAGTTCCTAAGTGGAAGAGCTAGGACTTGGACTCAGGCATTTTGGCTATAGATCTGGTCCTCTCTATTCTTACCCTGTAGTCGCTCCCATTTCACCTTGTTTTCAGGATTGGCACTGAGTGTAATTTATTCTGAGTGCAGAGAAGCATAGAAACGAAGAAACTGAGCCAACAGTGGGTTTATCTGTCTAATGTTGTTTATTGGTTGTACTAATGCAGCATATCAGCCCTATTTTCAGGGAAAATCCAGCATTGCTGTTTCTTCTCCCCCCTTCCTGCTCTACATGCCCTCCCACTTCAACCTGGCCCCCACTTTTGCCTGGTTCATTCTTTCTCATCCTCCACTTCTTTCCTTTGAACTGCCCCTTTCCTCATCGTTCTGCATATTTCCCAGGACTCAGCCAGTCTGGGCATGCATCAGTCTGTTGCACAGTCTGAACTTGGGAAGAGTATGAAAAAAAACACGATTTGATTTTTTGTTTATTTCAAATACAATTTTTTAAAAAATAATTAATTAATTAAAAATTATTATTATTTTTACTCTCCCAGTCCTGTCCCTTAGTCACATCCCAGGCGATATTTATTTATTTATCTTCCTTCCTTCCTTCCTTCCTTCCTTCCTTCCTTCTTTCCTTCCTTCCTTCCTTCCTTCCTTCCTTCGATTTATTTATTTGACAGAGAGAAACATAGCTAGAGAGGGAACACAAACAGGGGGAGTGAGAGGAAGAAGCAGGCTTCCCATTGAGCAGGGACCCTGATGTGGGGCTCCATCCCAGGACTCTGGGATCATGACCTGAGCCAAAGGCAGATGCTTAACAACTGAGCCATCCAGGGTCCCTTAGACAGATTTCTTGAAATCTCTGATCTCTTTCAGTTAATAAAAATCCAAACAAGGTATTTCGAGACCACATTCTTTCCCCTCTCTCCAATTGAAACTCTTTGCCTTCACCCAGCCCAGGCCCAGGGTTTTCAGTGGGCAGGGGTCAGGCCCCTCATGCACTCCTATTTCCCCCTCTTCCTCTGGAGTGGAGTGGAAAGAGATAAGAGACCTCTCAAAGGTCCTCTTGGATTGCTGGCCCTGCTGTGGTCCCCTCTGGGCTACTGCTTCAACCACCAGCTAAAACTGGCTTCATTCTTTTTTTTTAAAACCCTGTGTTCTCCCTCTAGGAGTGTGGCATGTGTATTCTTCAGAGGGTTCTATCCCCACTGCACAGATTTTAGGAGGTCATCTCTTTCTTGACCTCTTAGAGCCATCCTGCCTCTGGAACACCCTGCCACCTCTGGCTGAGAGTGGAAGGTGCATGGGTGGTCAGGCCAACCCCTTTCGTGTCACATCCACAGTGTGGCTAATGTGACCCCTTCCCGTGTGCCAGGCAAGGAAGAGTCATGCCTCTTTGCCACACCAAATGGTGGAGAAGAGATGACTCCTCTGGTGGTTCCTGCTTAATGCCTTGCTGTTGTCTCTCCAGTTCTTGACTCTCTTGGCCTCTCCCGATCCACAGAGGGCGGATAGTGAGCTCACTATCTGCATAAACAGATCCCCAACCAGGGTAAGAAAAACCTAACATCGGTGAGAAATTGTCTTGGTCCCCTTTACTTACGGAGGGAACAGTCATGGTACTTGCTCCAACCCAGGTAGACTATCCATTTCTTTCTCAGCCTTCTCCACCCTTGCTAGTCCTTTATTTTATTTTTATTTTTTAAAACTAGGTTGGCTGATTCTAAGTAAGCCCTGAGGACTAATCTGGTTCAGTTTCAGCTCCGTGTGTGTGTGTGTGTGTGTGTGTGTGTGTGTGTGTGACTTTGTCCTCTGACTTAAGTCCACCAAAAGTCATTTTAAATATCCGGTTACCTTGACAGTTATATGTTTATTATACATCTTTCCATTAAATCCAGTGCAGTAATTCCTCTAAGTACCTGTTTCTTCTTGAGCTCTGTGGATGAGAAGCATGGCAAGGGAGTGTAATCAACAAGACGGCAACACTGATGGAAGTATCAGGTATGCCATGGTTTGAGTCAAATTACAGAGAGCATTACCACCTGAGCCATACCTTCAGTAGAATTCCATTTCTGGTGGAAGGTGTTTGTGAGGAATAAATTTGATGGAATATTTTGCACCAAAATTAACAATCAGTTAGTTGCTGGGATAGGGTAAAAACAAAGAGTGAATACATAAAATCAATATGTTACCATAAAATTAAGATAGCTAATATTTTTAATTTCTATTCATGTCAAATGCCTTAGTAAAATTCCTATAATTGTATTTAATTTCCTTTCCCCTTTTTCTGCCCATATTTTGGAAACTGTCTTATTAATAATGAAATGGGCGATAAGTAGAAAGATAAGAGAATCAAAAGAGTTGCTTATTCTTTCCTTGATTCTTTCCTTTGATTAATCAAGGCATCATTAATAATATTCAAAGAATATAATATAATGTCTTCAACATCAAAAAATTAGAAATACATAGCAAATCAATATATGCAAAATTTCTTAATTAGGAGAGAGTTTAGACTTTATACTTAAGATTAAAGTTCACTGAATTTAAATTACAATATAAAAAGAGATTAATTCCTATTAATATTTTTGCAGAAGTTTCCAACGCTTAAACCTGGTATGGCAGTTTTCATACCATGCCCTTAAAGTCCCTTCTCCACATATGGTACCATCCCCTTCTCCCTGATGTCCCCCTCAACTGTACTTCTAAAAAATGCTTCTTCCCTCCCCCCCCAAATCATCAATGTGAATTAGTCATAGTGAATTTCACAAATAATCAAACAATGGGCTGGGATCCATTATGAACAATGTAAAATATTGGTAATTGTCCTAGGGTATTGTTTCTTGGTATAGAGCCTCTGGTAATGTGGAGAAATGTCAAATTCTAAAGACAGTTCTCTGCCAATATAATTTGTCTGTTTTAAAAATTTTAATTTTTCCTGCATTTAAATTTAAGGAACATTAACTTAATTAAACTTTATTAATGGTGATTTTAAAAGCAGAGAGCATGCTCCATTTAAAAATAATCATATACCTCAAATAAGTTTATTTTTAAAAAGTTGTTTTTAAAATTTGAGATTTTAAATATACATGCATGAATAGAGGATAACGTAAAGAATATATATATGTGGGGCGCCTGGGTGGCTCAGCTGGTTGGGCGACTGCCTTCGCCTCAGGTCATGATCCCGGAGACCCAGTATCCAGTCCCACATCGGGCTCCCTGCTTGGCAGGAAGCCTGCTTCTCCCTCTCTCACTCCCCCTGCTTGTGTTCCCTCTCTCGCTGTGTTTCTCTCTGTCAAATAAATAAAATCTTTAAAAAAAAAGAATATATATATGTATATATACCTATCACACATCCTCGTTAAGTCTTTATATGATGCTGTATTATTTCAGATTTTTTTTAGTTACATAAAACATTAAGATGGGCATGTGGTATTACATATAAGTGATGACTCACTAAATTCTACACCTGAAAGTAATATTACACCATATGTTAACTGACTGGAATTTAAATAAAAACTTGAAAAAGAAAAGAAATGCCATTGAACCCCCGTATAAACTCCTTCTTGGTCTAATTTCTTTTCTTTCCTAAACTGTTATCATGAACTCAGTATTTATCATTCCCATGCACGTTTTTGTACTTTTACTATAGTATAATAATAAAAAACATGATAGTATTTAGCATAGTGTGGTATTGTTTTCAAAGTTTAAACGTTTTATTAGTGGCATAACACTGTACTTATTCTTCTGCAAACTGTTTTTCTGTTCGACATTATGTTGTTAAGAATTATTCATGTTGATGGATATAGCTTTAGTTCATTCAGCATTAAATGCTGTCTAGTGTTGCATTGAACGAATGTACATTATTGTATTTACCCACTCTCCTGTTGACAGACATTTGGATCATTTCCAATATATATTTTTTTGGTCATAAAAATAGTGCAGAGCTGATCATGCAAGCTGGTTCACATGCGTGAGTTTCCCTAGGGCGGTGGTTCTCAAAGTCGCCCATAGGCTCCCGGGGAGCCACATTCCCTTTTTCTGGGGGTGTTCAAGGTTGAAACCATTTTCATAATAATACTGAGATGTTATTTGTCCTTTTTGCTGTGCCAGTGTTTGCACTGATTGGGGGGAAAACCCATGATTGGTCAGACCACTGCAGCCTGAGCTCGAACCAAAACTGTGGCACGAACACAAAAATAAATAGCAATTAGCATGCTATTTTACTCTTCACGGCTGTGCCCTCACAGAAAAAAAGCCATTCATTTGAGGATGTCCTTTGCTTAATAAAATGCTCTTAATATTTAAGAAAATTTTTATTCGATTTCAATTTTGAGTACAGGTCTTCTTAAAATTCCTTGTGGCACAGTGGGGAGTGTGTAGGGAGAACTGTGACACGCTATGACTGTTTAAGCTACAAGCGGAACTAGCTACTTTCTTGTGGAACACCATTTTTACGTGCAAGAACAATGGGCAGATCAATGGTTGGGTATCTAGTAGACATTTTCTCAAATATGAATAAAGTGATCCTTTCACTTCAAGGGAAACAACTGGTTGGGTTTGTTTCCAAATTTTAGCTTTCAAGCAAAAATTAGAGTTTCGGAAAATGTGCAACAATTTGACATTTCCTAAGTCAGAGACTTTTTCTTATGTGGTCAGTGGTCATGTGAACAAAGAGCATTACTTTTTGGTATGGTGTAATGAAGTAGGTCCACGTTTGGAAAATCGGTATGATTCAGCTCACCAGTATTTCCCAAATGATCAACCCAGAACGTTGCAAAATTATGCATGGATACATGATTTATTCTAAGTGCAAGGCTGAATTTTCTACATATATTTCAACCAAAACAATGTAATTCTATAGATTACATGCAGGAGCGGATCTGAGAATTCAGCTCTTTAAGCCAGATATTCAGATTTGAAAGAGATTTGCAGAAATCGTACTAATATTTTTCTGTTTTTGGAAATATAGTTCTCTCTCATAAAAATGCTATTTATCTTAATATGTAATAAGTATATTATTTAAAATAATAAATACTGAAAAATTTCTCATTTATATTTTCTAAATGTTTATAGATGTAACACATAAAAGCTCTTTGGGGTTCTCAACGATTTTAAGAACGTAAAGGGATTCTCAGGTTAAAAAAAAAATTGGACACTACTATTTTAGGGCATAGCTGCAAAAGTGGGATTTCTGGGTTATGGGTGTGGATATCCTGAAAGGTTGATAAGAATTTATATTCTTGGGGTGCCTGGGGGCCCAATTGGTTAAGGGCATGGGACTTGGTTTCCGCTCGGGTTGTGACGTCGGGGTGGAGAGATGGAACCTACTTAGGGCTTGCGCTGAGCGCAGAGTCCGCTAGTTTTTCTCTCCCTCTTCCTCTGCCCCTTCCCGCTTCTTTCTCTAAAATAAATAAATCTTAAAAAAAAAAGAATTTATATTCTCATAAGGAAGATATGAGGACCCTGTTTTCCCACATCTTCATCAGACTTTTGTCAGACTATCAAACGTTTGCGATTCTGAGGTACGTGAGATGATATCTCCATGCTATTTTATTTTGTATCTCCCTGATTACTGGTGCGTCTGACATGATTATACACATTTATTGGCCTTTTGGTTTTCTTCTTTGTGAATTACCTATTCACATTCTTTGTTTCCTATTCTTAACATCCCATTAAATTGTTTTTTTGTTTGTTTGTTTGTTTTCTTTCTTTTTTTGTTTGTTTGTTTGTTTTTTTTTGAGATGATGTTTTATTTATTTATTTATTTATTTTTAAGATTTTTTTTTAATTGTTACTAAATTTTTTTTCCCAGTGTTTCAAGATTCATTCCCCATTCCCCACACCCAGTGCTCCCCGCTTTAGGTGTCCCCAGTACCCACCACCAGGCTCTCCCATCCTTAATTGATGTTTAGGACTCTATATTTTTTATTTTCCATTTGTCAATTACATGTTGCAAAGCTTTTCTCTCAAACTGTGGCTTCTCTTTGTTTTTATTAATTTTTATTTGTTTCATAACCCAGCCACCCTATCCCTCCCCCTGAACCCCCAGCAGTCCTCAGTTTGTTTCCTGAGGTTAAGAGTCTCTTATGGGGAGGGGAGGGGGATCGTGGGGAGGAGGGAGGGAAAAAAAATGAAACAAGATGGGACCAGGGAGGGAGACAAACCATGCGGCTTGTCTTTTAATTTTACTTCTGTTTTTGTTGAACAGAAGTTTTAATTTTTTTTAAAAATCATTTTTTTTTTTAAGATTTTATTTATTTGACAGAGAGAAACACAGCCAGGGAGGGAACACAAGCAGGGAGACTGAGAGAGGGAGAAGCAGGCTTCCCACCGAGCAGGGAGCCCGATGTGGGACTCGATCCTGGGTCTCCGGGATCATGACCTGAGCCAAGGCAGTGGCTTAACCAACTGAGCCACCCAGGCGCCACCAGAAGTTTTAATTTTAATACAATCAGGTCTATCAATTTTTGATATGTTCTTTTGGTTTTGTATTTTTTATTTTGTCTTAGAAATTCTTCTCTACCCCAAGTCCATGCATGTCTATGTGTCATACATGACTTTGATATATTATTAGGTTTTTTGATGTTCAGGAAATCAACGAATTGTCCTCTATTGAGCCACCTTTGAATTCTTAGAATTAAATTTAGTTGGACACAATACTTTAAAAATTATTAATAATTATTTTATACATTGCTGAACTTAACTTTCTGATATTTTATTTGGGATTTTGCCACCCTGCTTATTAAAGTGATTAATCTATAACATTCATTCCTTATACTGACTTACCCAGTTTTGGTATTCTATTTTACCAACTTTATAAAAATCATTGGATAATTTGCTTTCCTTTTCTGTTTTCAGTATCTGCTTGACCATAAAACTACTGTTGTTTCTTTGTTCTTTGGAAGTTTGAGTAAATTCACCTACAAAATATTCTGGCTCTAGGGTCTTTTGATTTGATGGACTTTTGATTACTAATTCAATTTTTCCAATGATTATTTGTTTATTCATTTTATCTGTTCCCTCTTGGTCTGTTTTAGAAATTTATATTTTCTAAAATATAAGTTTTCAAATTCTTTATATAGTATTCATAGCATTCCCTTATGATGTTTAACATTTGTTGTCTGTTTTTGCCCACCTTTTTATTACTTTATTCTTTTGTTTTTTATCAGACTTGATAAAAATTTGTCTAGTTATTAGTTTTCTTTTTTTCTAAAGAATCACCTTTGGATTTTATTTATCCTTTTGATTATTGCTTTGTTTCTGTTTCTTTATTGTGTTCTTATTTTTTCCTTGCTTTTACTTTTTCTTTTAAAAAAATCTATTTATTTGAGAGAGAGTGAGAGAGAGTGCATGCACACACATGGGAAGGGGGAGGGGCAGAAGGAGAGGGAAAGAGTCCTGAGCAGACTCCACCTTGAGTGTGGAGCCTGAGGAGGGGCTCCAAGCTGGGCTCCACGTGGGGTTCCCTAGGAGTCACTCCCATGACCCTGAGGTCATGACCTGGGCTGAAACCAAGAGTTGGATGCTTAACCAACTACGCCACCCAGGTGCCTTGCTTTTACTTTCTTTAGGCTTACTTTTCAATTATTCTAGATTCTTGAGTTGAACATTTATTTTAATCTTCCTGTTTTTTTAGTAAATGAATTTAATGCTATAAATTTATCTTTAAAGAGTGACTTAGCATCATCCACATATTTTGATATGTAACAATTTCTTGTTAATTCAGGCTTTATTTGATAATTCACTTGAAGATACCTAAATATATACTCTTGTTATATTTTTACTACCTGCAGTGTTGCCTTCTAATTAATCAGTCAGAGATAGGATATGTATGACTTAAGTTCTTTAAAATCCTGGTATTATGCCAATGTTTATGAGTGTTCTATGTATTCATGAATGATACAGTCTTTTTGTGGTGGGGGTTTTCTCTCTACCTAGTCGATCAAGCTAGTTAATTTTGTTTCTTCAAACTACTGTATTCTAACTATTATTCATTTCCCTCTATGGTTATAAATTTACCAAGTTTTTCATTCAATTTTGCCAGTTTCTGCTCTATATATTTTAAGGTTATGATAGGTGCAATTATTTCATGTTTTCATCTTCATGTTAAATTGTGACTTTTATTATAATAGACCATATTTGTTTTTGTAAATATTTTTTAGACTTTAAATCTATTTGTCTGATTTTAATTTTGTTAGGTCAGCTTTATTTGTCTAGTATTTGAAGACTTTATCTTTTTCTAGCCCTTTATCTTCATTCTTCTGTGTGTTTTTTTCCCTAGATCATCTCTTGCAAGTAACATATGGCTCGATTAAAAAATCAATATGATAACCGTTTAGTTGATGAGCTTAATTAATTTACAATCATCACGATTACTTATATATTTGAACTTAGTTCTACTGTCATATTTTGTGTTTTCTGTTCACTGTCTTTTTTCTTTATTCCCCCATCTTGTCTCTGCTTTTTATTGTACTGAAACAGGTTTTTTGCTTTTTTTTTTAAAGATTTTTATTTATTTATTTGACAGAGAGAAACACAGCCAGAGAGGGAACACAAGCAGGGGGAGTGAGAGAGGGAGAAGCAGACTTCCAGCCGAGCAGGGAGCCCAATGTGGGGCTCGATCCCGGGTCTCCGGGATCATGACCTGAGCCGAAGGCAGTCGCTTAACTAACTGAGCCACCCAGGTGCCCCTGAAAGTTTTTAATATTTCATTTTCTTCAGATGATTTGGAAGCTGCAAGGTGTATTTATAAGGTTTAGAAGTTACTTTTAATTTAAAGGTACTTACTTAACCATATTTAAAAAAAAAAACAAAGTTTGTAGTTATTCAGTATTTCCTTCTCCCAATGACGAGTCTTAACCCATGTATTTACCAGTTATTATTGTTGCCTGCTATTGTAGTTTAGAGTTAATAATTGCTATCTTATGGCCAATATTTAATTGATTATTAACTTTTTGCAAAGTTCTGTATTTGTCTCAATTGCATGTTATGTTTTAACAGTTGTTCACTTTTTTTTTGCTGAACTCCTTCTTTTATTTATTTTTAATTTTAAAAATATTTATTTGAGAGAGAGTGTGTGCACATACACACACACATATGCATTAGTAGGGGGAGGGGTAGAGGTAGGGAGAGAGAATCTCAAGCAGAATCTCCCCTGAGAATGGAGCCTGGTACAGGGCTCTCTCCCATAACCCTGAGATCTTGACCTGAGCCAAAAATCAAGAGTCAGACACCTAGCCGACTGAGTCACCCTGGTACCCCAGAGTTCCTTGTTTTAAAAAACAAGGTGCTTGGGTGGTACGTCCCTAGGCTTTATATGCCTTAAAGCATCTTTATGTTGTCTTTACTCTTACATGATAATTTGGATGAGTATCAATTTTTTGATTGTCAGTTACTTTTCCCTCAGCATGTCAAAGATATTATTCTGCTGTTGCCATTCTACTTTTAGAAAAAAAAAATCTCATTTATTTCTTTAGTTAAGTGGTGAATTTCTCCAGTAACAAAGTTTGACAATTTTGGACACTGAAAGAAGTTGGATTTGTAGGGTGAGCTCTGCTGGGGCCCACAGTTTTGTCTTCAATATCATGTCTGTGTGAACTTGTTGATGGATCTTTTTATGAAGTGCTGAGATAGATTGTTATAGGCGTGGTGGAAACTCAAAAAAATTGTCATATATATCCATAATGTTTTTTCACAATAAACTTCTATTTAAGAATATTTAAAACATTACACATCCGTGAATTTGTTATATTTATATATTCATAACAAGAGAAAATAGGAACTGCAATAAGATATGAAGAAATCCTTTTGTAAGCAGAATTGTGTTGGAGGGAAAACACTAAACCGGGGCTTAGGGGCACTGACTTCTGATTCTTGTTCTACTTACATGACTCTGGGCACATCACTGAATCCATTAGTCTCTCTCTTTTTCTCTCCTCCAGTTGTAAAGTGAAAGTGTTGGTCCAGATTAGTGGTTTTTACTAAGTTCTATGGAGTCAACTTGGAGGTGGCTGAACTGATTGGAGCTATGCAGATGAGCTCTGGGCCTTCCATTCTTGCCTGGTCTGGTCCCCTTTTCTTTTTCCTTAGTGTCCTATCATGGTCTTCTGTGTAAGATTTCTTCTAAAGAAAAGAATATTCCACATGTTCTTTTTTTTTTTTCAGTTAAAAAAAATATTTTTATTTATTTATTTGACAAATAGAGAGATCACAAGTAGACAGAGAGGCAGGCAGAGAGAGAGGAGGAAGCAGGCTCCGTGCTGAGCAGAGACCCCCATGCGGGCTGTGATCCCAGGAGCCTGAGCTCATGTCCTGAGCAGAAGGCAGAGGCTTTAGCGCACTAAGCCACCCAGGCACCCAATATTCCACATGTTCTAAAGAAAGTATTCTGGTAGCTGTGATATACCTCTGAACTGTATAATCTGAAAACCCACGTCCAGTTCTACGACAGTTTTCATATAGGTACTTAAGGACAGTCAGTTGATTACTGCTTGCCTTAGCGAAAGTGAAACTCCAGTTTCTTTTATCTACCTTCAGAGACTCCAGGCATCATAAAGCATTTTTTGTGTCCTCTTTTCTAGAGTTCTCTGTGCTTCTGGAGTTTCAGCATGAAAGCCTTCAAGATAATTTAGAACCAATTCATAGCCCTTACTTCTCTTTGCTCTTGTCTGCACACAGGAGTAAAAGGACTCTTTCCTTATTTCTATTCCAGTAAGTTCTTCCCGGGACTTGAATTGCTACTCCCTTCTTACTATATGGTCATAAACAGAGGTCCCAAACTATGAACTCAAGGAGATCATGATTATTCTTTTTTCCTGGTTCCCTTCCTCCTTTGCACCTTCTTCTTAGGATGGTTTTACCTGGATGACTGAGATAGACACAGCAGATTTACTTACTTTCAGTGGGCTCATAGAGTTCTAATACCCAGTGGAATGTCTCTAAGCTGCAGCTTTGGAATTTCCCATATTTCTACTGACAACTATTTTATATATACACTTTTGTTTTTAAGAAAGATAGAGTGTGTGTACACACGTGCAAGTGTTGGGGGGGCATGGAGAGAAAGGGGAGAGAATCCCAAGCAGAGTCCTTGCTGAGTGTGGAGCCCAGTGTGGGGCTCCATCTCATGACTCTGAGATTGTGACCTGAGCCAAAATCAAGAGTTGGACACTCAACTGATTGAGCCACCCAGGTGCCCCTATATATACACTTTTAAAAAAGGATTAAACTTTTTAAAAATATGTTTTATTTATTCATCTGGGAGAGAGAGAGAGACAGAGAGAGAGGCAGAGAGAGAGCATGAGTGTGGAGGAGGGGCAGAGGGAGAAACAGATTCCCTACCGAGCAGGGAGCCCAATGCAGTGCTCAATCCTGGGACTCTGGGATCATGACCTGAGCCAAAGGCAGACACTTAACTGACTGAGCCACCCAGGTGTCCCAGGATTAAACTTTTTCATCATGCTTAACATAATAGTTTTGATCATAATTCTTTTTGTATGTGAAGAGGGAAGATCTTTTTCCTACTCTGAATGATCTTGACCTGATGTGAGGTCCCAGCACTATATTGTTAACTTTCATTTGTAGAACCTACTTATAAGTTGTTGCTGTTTGGAGAAAACAGTTAAATGAGAGATCATGGTGTAATTCAAGAAGTGCAAGAGAGCTTTCCTAACTTGTGTGCATTTTATTTTATTTTATTATTTTATTTTATATTTTATTTTATTTATGGATTGATTGATATTCTTAAGTAGGCTCTACGCCTATTGTGGAGTCCAACATAGGGCTCCAACTCATGACCGTGAGATTAAGACCTGAGCCGAGATCAAGAGTTAAGACACTTACTTGACTGAGTCACCCAGTCCCCTCTTGTGTGTATATTTAAACTAAAACCTTTCACTACTTGTAAAAATTCAGATAATGTCTTAACACCAAGATTTTGTTGTTCATAAACCCTATGTTGTATATGTATATAGGGTCCCTGGGTATTATAAATATTTCTTCATCATATGAGTGGGTTAGTATTTGTAGTCTAATCCTTGAAAATTCTGAACAGTAAAGTTTTGTGGTGCAACTAACTTTTATTTAAATAGGTAATATATTTTGTCATGGGTGTGCATTTTTCATGAGTTTCCATTTCTCTTGTTTCTTTATGTTTACTTTTAGTGGTCAAGTTCTTAACTTTCTTGGGTTAATTCCTTTCTTCCGTGATAATTGTATATGTTCCAATTTGCTCTTTTTGTGGGTATATAGTGTCCTCTTTAATAGGATATATTGGATTTAGATGTTTTTCTAAAAATTTACTCATAATCCAATGCTGAGATGAGCTATCTATCATGTCAGCTCCAAGATTTCACTGCAGACCATTGGGAATGCAATGCAATAAAAAGGTGCAGTTTCTTCACTGTAATTAAGGAATATTCCACATGTTGTTTGTAGAAGCATGGAATTATAGGAGAAAAACAAGCAAGCAGATCTTGTCAATGCAGTCTAATCATACCTTCCTGTTAGTGTTACTGTTGTGTTCTAACTTACATACAGAGCTTGTTTTTCTGTTGGGGTTTCTATTCTGGGAGCTCTTCTTTTTATACTGTTTAATTTTGGAAATAGTATCGAGAGAGAAGAAGGTGGCAAAAATGTATATTTTGCTTGGTGGCTTTGCATGGAAGAGGAAAGACTAACATCATATTTTGGAATATAAATTTAAACCTGAATTTTGGCTTAAATCTCAATTAATGATGTTTCCCCTGAGGTTTTATTTATAATTATTAAGAGCATGAGTACTATTCAGGAACTGGGATAGAGTCAGTTCTTTAATATCTATGTAAACACCGACATTGTTATCTCTTTCAACCAGTTAATCAATGAATGCAAAAACAATTTTAATATTATCTGAGTCACAATCAAAGTTAAAGATCCCAATATGTTATAAGACACTTCTATCCACAAGTATTTTAGGATAGAATATATCTTATATAGGATAGGATATATTCATACTCCTAGTGTGATTTTGGATGGATATATACCCTCATTTGGCATGACTGTGAGGAACCAGGTCCCCTTTAGCCTTTTGGGAAGGTAGTCAACATATCTTTTGAATTACTTCATGGAATTTATCATAAGGCATGACAATATTTATGTTTAAGAATGCCATTATGAAGCCATTTAAAATAGCAATAAATTGAAAAAGAAAAACCCCTCTCTTCTGGGCTGAATGTTTATGTCCTCCTCAAATTCATAGGTTGTAACCCAGCTCCCAGTGCGATGGTGTTAGAATATGGAGCCTTTGGGAGCTGATTAGGTCATGAGGGTTGAGTGCCCTTAAAAAAAGAGACCCTAGAGAGCTCTCTCCCTCTTTGCCATGTGAGGACATAATGAAAAAAATAGCCATCTGGAACCCAGAAGAAGACTGCTGCCACAACCCTGTTGTGTTGGCACTCTGATCTCCAACTTCAAATTTCCAGAACTGTGAGAAAATAATTTATGTTGTTCATAAGCTACCTGGTCTGTGGTATTCTGTTAAAGTAGCCCAAACTAATAAAGTACCCCAAAAGCTCAGTAAATAAGAGAATGATTACGTAAATTCAGATCGGTTTGTATTTTGGAATAATATGCCCCCATGAAAAACCTATACTCATATAGCATTAATTAAAAATAGTGGAGGTCAAAGTTGTACAGTGAATGAAGTTCTGATTTTATACTAGAAACAATGCCATGCCCACATATATGCATGGAAAGAATATAGTTCCCTAGGGTAGTAGGATTATTAAACAACATCTATGGAGCGTGCATGGTGAGAAACAGTATAGTGTAATGATTAATGGCAGAGAGTGGGAAGTCACTTGTCTGGCTTCAGATCCAGGCCCAACCATTCATTATTAGCAAGACCTCAGACAAATAACTGAACTCTCTCGGCCTCAGTTTCCTCACCTGTAAAATGGGAATAATGGTAGCTCTTACATGATAGGCTTTGTTATGAGGAATAAATGAGTTAATGGAGCTAAATGAGTTAAGCCTGTTTGGCACATAGAAAGTGCTGCATAAATTCTGTTCCTCTCATTTTTAGGTGTTAGCCCCTGCACTGAATGGTGGGTGTCCATCCATGATAGAAAAGCAAGCCCTCATCCATAGGAATCTCATAATCTAGAGGGGAGAGCAAATATTTCCCAAATAATTAAATAGATCAGTAATTAAGGTATGATAAATAATGTAAAGAAAAATAATAAGGTATTTTTAGACAGAATAATTGGGGTAGAACCTAGTTAGACTCTAAAGTCAAGAAATGTCTCCAGAAGTAAATGACATTCAGTAAGAGAAATGAATTATGAGTAGCACGGGAAGCAGAGAGGGACAGCACATATATGAGGATCTGAGTCACATATATGAAGGCCGGGAGCTGGGTGAAGTGGAGAATGAGGACCCCAACAGATGATGGGGATGGTGATGCAGGGAAGGTGGAAGAGTAGGTCATGCTTGATTAATGGGTTTTGGTGGCATTTATTCCTCATGCTACAGGAAGCCCCTGGAGGAATCTGAACAAGAGAAGGACTTGCCCTGCTTTCCTATTGAAAAGCAACCTGAGAGGTGGGAGGTGGGGTAGGCGAGTTGGGGTAACTGGTGATGGACATTAAGGAGGGCACTTGATACAGTGAGCCCCAGGTATTATATGCAACTGATGAATCACTAAATTCAATCCCCAAATTAATAATAACTATGTATTAACTAACATGGATTTAAGTAAAACAAATAAACAAAAAAAGAAAAGCACTCTGTGGAATGATGTAAAATCGGAGGCGAGGGAGAGTAAATGTAGAGTCAGTTGGAGGCCTCTGGGACAGGACAGGCAGGAGACGGAGGTGATGGAGGTGCAGTGGACTGGGATGCTGGTATTGGTGGTGCAAGAAGAGAACAGATTCCAGACATTTTGGAGTTAGAAGGTATAGGCATGAAGATGTGGGATTAGGCACGGGGAAGGGCCCAGGTCGACTTCCGGAATTATCTCTTGAGCACTTGGGTAGCTGGAGGCCACCTTGGGTGGGGCCAACAGGAGGAAGGCAGTGGGTCCAGAGGCTATGTTTCTTCCTTTCACCTTTCTATGTTATACATATTTTATCTCAAAAACAAGTTAAGACAGTGTTTAGTTTAGAAGTATTTAGACATGGGCCAACTTAAACTTATTTGCTGACAAAAGTACAGAAAAGGAACAGAGCAGGAAAAAGAAAATGCAGCAAGGAAATAGGTGTCAAAGGATGCATGTAATTTGCTGTGACTGTGCCTTTTGGTGTTTATAAATAGACTACTTTTTGAAAAAGAAAATCAGATCATATAATATAGGCTGGTGAGTAACCTGTTTTTGATTCACTTACATAAAATTATATTGAGAATTTCCTCAAGTCATCAAATATGCTTGTAAACATATTTTAATAGCTATGTAGTATCTTGTTTTGTGGATATGAAATATTTTACTTGACTAGTTGTCAGTCACTTAGGTTATTTTCTGTTTTTCCTCTGTTATAAAGAGATAGCAATAACCATTCTTGGAGCTCTCTCTTTGCACCCAGAAAAACTTACTTATGGTGAATTATTGGAAATGGAATTATTCTTTCAAAAGTTCTTAGTGTTCTTCTTGAATTCTTTCACATGATATTAGCATTGTGGTTCCTGCTTTTATCTTTTTTTTTTAATTTTACCTGATACCTGCTTATCTATTCATAACTTTTTTGAGGGGACATTTTGCTTATGTTACCTCCTCTCTTTCCCTTCTCTCTCTTCATTTTCCCTGATCTTTACCCAGTCAGTTTTTAGCTCATTAGAGAGTTTAACTCATTTAAATTTATTATTATAGGCAGTGTATTTGGTTTTATATTATTTTGTGCTTCCTTGCTGCTTTCTTTGATTTTTACATTATAGTTGTAAACTATGTTTTCATTTCTTGGAAAGTTTTAGAAAGTCCCTATCTTTCTAGTTCATGTTCAGCACAATGCCTGGTGTCACAGCAGGCACTCAGCAAACACACTGGAAAAACAAGTTCTACTTATAGTTCTGCTAGTGTTTACTGTTTCCATTGACGTTTTCAGAACTGTTCTGTGACCTGTTTCCCTAAGTGTTATAGGCTAAGGTAAAGGGTGCTGTTCTGTTGTCTCCTTCCTTCCAAGTGAAGGTACACAGTGGTTCTTCTTCCTCTTTTTGCCTCTATAAGCCTTTGTTCCATTTACTTTATTCCATTCTAAGCATTAAGATTCCCCTTGTTGGTATTATTCTTTGTTGCACATAGAAGCCCAATTTATTTATATTCCATTAGGTGCAAAAAGAATTTTCTAAAAAATTTCAGGATCCTGCAGTAGGTCATTTTCAAAGTATTCTCTTCCACTGAGTATCTTGGGTATGAATTCTGCATATTGCTGTTTTCTCCTCTCTACTCATATCTAGACTCTGTTATTTGTCTACAGACAGTAGCCTGGATGTACTTGGTACCCTCTTCCTGTGTGATCTTTGAGCCCTCTTGCAGCAGGCATCACAGCTAGAGACAGCTGTGTGTCTCTCAGCCTGAGGTTTGGTGAAGAGCAGGGTTCTATCTAGAGCATGTCTGCTCTACCAACGGGGACTTTTCTCCTCCACTTTATTCCTGGTCTTGGGTGTACTAAAACCACCTAACAGATAAAAAACAGTAATTACCAGCATATACTAGCAAGTCTCCTTTTGTATCTGCCCTTGTCTGCACTATTTGACAGTTGAGACTTCACCTCTAAGAGTGCACTGTATCACGTGGTACTCCCTTCTTACTCACTGGTTTTCTGGGAATCCCAGTAATTGATCATAGAAAGAACGAAGGGAGGGAGTGTGTGTGTGTGAGAGAGAGAGAGAGAGAGAGAGAGAGAGAGAGAGAAAGAGATAGAGAGCAGAAAGTTGTGCTGTCGTTCAATAACTCTGGAAGGCATCAGTGTCAATTAATTAATGCAATTTAGAAACCAGGGTAGTGAGGTGACGGGGAAGGGAAAAGGAGTCATTTACCACAGAAAATGCCATAGCTGTGTAGCCACATCCATGGCATATCATGGTCATGGATATTTATTTTAAATTTATTCACTACTTCTTAAGAAACGTTTATGTTTTATGTCATTGATAATTGTCAGGAAAACTTAAGGCTCATTTTATAAAGAATGCTCCAGAAGGTATCAAGGTAAAATACTTTAGCATTTAATGAGTTAGTCCCCAGGTCTCCTTAATGACTGATTTCTCAATCTTTCCGTGATTGAGATTTAAAATGCATGCACATGACAATGATTCTGCCCTATTGTCTCTCTTGTCACATCATTGAGAATTGAGTCTACGGTTTTGAGGACAAAGTTTAGATACCCACTGACAGGAGAAACCTTTTATGAAGCCCTTCATTCACAAGAAATCTCAATATCTTAGGGGCTTCCTCTAAAAACAAAATATTGGTTTTCTGTGGTTGCTGTAACAGATCACCAGAAATTAGATGGCTTAAGATAGAGGATGTTTATTCTCTCACAGTTCTGGAGCTTAGGAGTCCAAAATCAAGGTGTCTGCAGGGCTGTATTTTCCCTGGAGGCTCTAGACAACAATCCCTTCCCAGTCTCCGCTAGAGTCTGGTGGCTGTCCCATTCTTTAGCTGACAGACACATCATCACTCCAGTCTCTGTGTCTGTGGCCACATTGCCTCCTCTCCTCTTCTTCTGCTTCTGTGTAATCACTTTCTTTCTCAGTCCTACAGAGACATCTGTCACTGGATTTAGGGCTACCTAGATAAAGCAGTATTATCCCCCCATCTCTTGATTTCTTATCTTAATTATATCTGTAAAGATCCTTTTTCCAAATAAGGTCATATTCACAGGTTCTGGGGATTAGGATGTAGACCTATTTCTTTTGGGGCCACCATTCAGCCCACTATGTACAATTTGTGAAGATTGTATGCAGAACAATTAATTCTGCATATCTAAATCCCACAAATGTCTTTTTTATTGAGTAAATATTACAGCAAGAGCAAGACGTGAATATTCATGAGAGTGCAGGCAAAGGTTGTACACAGATCTACCCCCATGTTTTTTAAGGCAATGTTTTAAGTCAGTGAGTAATTCAGCAGATCCACTCATTGTGGCAGTGAGTGGGTGAGCTGTGGTGGTTTTTCTACCCTCTTTATTAGCAGGCCACCCAGCCAAAAGGCTGGCTGCAGAAGACCTGGGGACTCATAACTGATGTCCAGTCCTTGAGCAAGAGTTTGGCAGGAGGAGATGGAATTGCAGAGTGTTGGTCATGGAAGAAAGGATGGACTTCTGTTTTTTAGAGGAAAAACTAAAACTGCAGGGGAGGGGGCAGACCTCTCTTGGGCTTCTGGGCACGTAGAAAAGATGGAGGGATAATGGCGACATGATCAAGCAGGAAAAAGGTCTTAAATAAGATCTCAGAAATGATTTAGTCTGCCATCAAGAATAGCTGGGGAGGAATGTCCCCTTCCCCACCCCCGACCTCAGGAGGAAGGAAATAGGTGATGATTAAGCAGAATAACCTCATTTTAAAGTACCTTTCTCTAAGGACTTCAAAGTAACTGTTGATTTTAGAAAGCATTTATCTTTCAGAGTTAGCTACTGTTTTATTTTTAACTTGTGAGACCTCAGCTCACAAATGCCAGGGTTACACAGGAAATTAATTTGAAGGTCTCTAGGCTCACATGAGAACATTTTTCACCATCACATCACCTGATCTATCTTGGCAACATTGACCTCTGGCCCCACAGTTCCCAGAAAGGGGGGAGTGCTAAAGGTTAGCTCCAGGAATCAGGAGCTACAGGAAAGACTTCACACATTTAGACCAGAAGAAGGCTCGTTTTTCTTAATGTGCACAATCCACATTGCCTTCCTTGATTGCTATTAAAATTAAAAAGACAGAGGAGAGATAGGAAGGAACATTTATTAGGCTGGTCCTATGTGCCAGACACTGTATAGTTATTCTTTTCAAGTGATAAAAATACTACTGATGCTATGTTTAAAGAAACAAAAAAAATTTCTGAGAGTTTAAGTTATATGACTAAGGTTCCTAATAGGTTCAGAAATGAGTTTGATCCCATGTGGCTGACATTCTCCATCCTGTCTGTCCATCAACTGCTCAGCCTCCTTATCTCCCTTAGCCTGTTCCACTATCCCTTTACCAGCCTTGCTGCAGCTAGACTGGTGGTTTTTGTCTTTGTTTTGGCACACCAAGACAGTTCTGGTCTTACTTCCTCCACTGTCCTTTCCGGAATGTTTTTCCTCCAGTCTTGGTCTGCATGATTTTTTTTCTCATTTTCTAGCTTTCAGTGTAATGTCATTTACTCAGTGGAGCTTCCTTGGATCACCCTATTTAAGCTGCCATACCACCTTAAGCCTTCTGCTCCCTTTTGTCTTCTTCAACACCAAACACTGATGTCTAGTGTCTTGTCCACCCCACTGGAATGTAAGCTCTGTGAGGTCAGGGATCTTAATGGGCTTCCCCCTACACTGGCCTGGCATGCAGGAAGTTCTCAGCATATATATGTTGAACGAATGAATGAATGAATAGATGAATGAATGAATATGTTATCTTCCTAGTGATGTTTCCTAGACATTTTCGCACCATTTCCCTCCATGGTCAGTGTGGGCCAACTTTAAGGCCAATTGTGATGTTGCTTTCTTTGGACCTGAGAAATCAGCTCCAACATAGTCTATGTATCATCTACATGTCCAAAAATAAAGGAGAAGAAATATCAGTATCTACACTAAACTGGACAAAAATGAGATTAAGCATGTAAATAACTAATCCTTGATTTTTTGGAAAAATACAGAAAATCCTCCTGTCTGAATTAGTACACACTTCTGTATGTAGTCTAAAGAGACCACTCAGGTCATGGAAGACCTGTCTTATATAATGGAGGTATATGAGAGAATAATCTCTTGGCTTTAGTTGGCTATTAGCCCAATAGCAGTTGATTATGGAAACCAGGTGTTGATATTAAGAGTTCACAACTCTCAGCACCATAGTGAGGGAAATGCCCCAAACTGAACTCATTATTTTCCTCCTTAAAATGTTTCTCCTTCAGTATTCCCAATTTTAATGATGGCACCCAACTACTTTTTACCTGATCCATACACTGAGTGGAGAGTGGTCATGCTGAACTCCTTATCCCTTAAAACCTAAAGCAGAGACGTCCTGTTCAGGCCCCCTTCTCTGCTTATCTTTCCAGTTCCATCTCTTGTTAGCAACTCCCTTCCACCTGCCAACCCTATGGTCACACTAAACATGAAGATTCTATAGTGTGTCACACCATTTAACAATTCTATACCTCTGCTCATATTCTGTTTACAATATCTTCTCATTTTGTCCACCTTCCACACCCACTGAATTTTCAATACTCAAATCAAGTGTCATCTTCTCATTGATATTCTTTTCTGCTTCTTTTCAATAGTATTATTAGCCACTCCTATATGTGAACATCTGGTTTGCCTTATTCACACTTAATTCATCTTTCTCTGTGATGCCTGACTTTTCCAAATACCCCATGCCTGCTTACTGAGTCAAGATTAAGATTCATAGGAGTTTGAGGGCAGTTGGCTTGCTTTCTTCTGTGGCTAACTCTATAGTGTGGTGAGATATTTCACACTGCATCCCCTAAGTCTGTGTGGTTGAAAAATAGGGAGGCCTAGGATTCGAAATTCACAATGGATGCTCTACAAAGTGTGTCATGGATAATCTTTACATGAATAATTGATAGTTGACTATAGCGTCATCAATTAGTAATGGAGGTCAGTCTTATTTCATTAGAATGTAACTTCCTGGAGGTACAGCTTTTGTTCAGTTAAGTCCTAATTTTTTAAAAGTACAGTGTCAAAAATAGTGAGGGTGCTCAAAAAGTTGAAAATCAATTAATCAAGAGTATCAGGTTCCAGATTGACCAAAGGAGAGGCTGATATTCAGGAAACCCATTTGCCTTCATTAATAAAACAATCTTATCCATATTAAAGCAACAGAAGATGGAGGATAGGAAAAGGATCTATTAGTGTGGTCCAGCTGGGGACCTCTAAGATCATTCCTCCCTTCACGGAGCTCATGAATAATAAAATAAATCGGTGTGACACCAGGGAATAAGCTGTAAAGTGTCACAAAATGCCAGGAACAAAATCCATCCAAAGTGCTCTTTTTCTTCCTGAGGAAAAACCTAAAAGAACTTTTCTGATTACCTGACAGTCCATTTAATCCCCAGGAAACATTCCTTTGTTATAGTTTCAAGGAGAATTACTTGAAATAATCCTTTGTACAATGTGCCTGGTTCTATTTTAGTTTTAAATCGTGTCCCCTTTCTTTTTGAATTTGTTAAAAAAAAAAAAAAAGACATCTAATCAATGCCCAAGTGGAAGTGGTATGGCCAAGTCTGAGTTTCTTTTTCTCCAGGATGAAGTTACCTTTTGTGTAGAGGCCTTTTAAAAAGAGACTTAAAAGACTCTAGGAAACTGAGAAAGAATAATAAAAAAAAATCCTGAATGTTATAATTAAACTGTACAGACTTAACCATCTCTCTTGAGTTTTATTGAAGAGGAGCACACTTTTTGACCAGCTCCACTTATGGATGCTGACAGTGACCCAGATTTTAGGGGACTTGGACATTTCTTGGCTAAGTACCTAGGAGAATTCATCTATAACATTTGGTCAAGGGGAAGATAGGGGAAACCCTGGTAGTAGTCAGGTCAACTGGTCAACTGTTTATCAGTTGAAAAGTGGGATGAAGAAGGATAGGAAAAGGAATAAAAGGAGTCCAATATACTGGGCATCTTTAGACTTTCTCATATTTTGACTTGGAAATACATCAAAGCAACACAAAGAAATGGGGAAAATTAGAGGGATTTTAATTTAGAAAATAAGTCACAGTTTAAGTTTATGCACTTGGATTCTGTCTAAGAGATAAAGGTAAACCACTTGGGGTAAGCTTCTGGTGGCTACCTGCTTATAGGTATGCCCATGTAATTTTTTCTTTGACAAAAAAAGCAACCCAAAGCTATTGATAATCACTATTTGCACAAAGCATTTTCTTTTTTATTATGAAATATTTTATGTCTGCAAATGAGTTTTTAGAATAATAGTATTCCAAATTATAAGGTCAGCAGTCAGGAATTATTCTTTTTTTCTGATTTAAATATGTTCTTCCTTAGGCTCCTCATTCCTCTTTCCATTCTTCTAGGTGGGGAAGGAGGTGGTGGTGGGGTGTGGGGGACAAGTGTAACTCCTGATGCAGTTCTAACATTTCCAAAACTCATTCTACCCAGTGGCTCAATCCAAGTTCACAATGCAAAATGGATTAATAGTTAACACCTATGCAATAATTCCATTCACTGCTCAGGCATTTTATCTTTTGTCTTTCAAAAATATATTGAATTTTTCTTCCTCTAGAGACGGAGTTTCTTTTTGATCTTTAAATAGTAATATAAGGTTAAACCATGAGTCATTTTTTTAAGAATGAAAACCATTCTAATAATTTAGGGTAGCAAGTTGGGAGGAAGATTCGTGAAAAATTAAGATGGAAACTTTTTTCATTTTTCATTCGGTTAGAGGTTTTCTTAGAGTTTTTTTCTTTTACTTTATTTTAGGGAAAAATGGTAGATTCCACAACTGTGTTTTAAAATAAGCGTTTAGTTAAAAATAATATCCAATTTGGCCTTAACTAGTGCATGGCAGAAATAACAAAAGGCAGTTAATGTGGTATGAACTAAATGCTTGTGTCAAGTTGCCAGCGCATTATCTTTGTGTCTTTTACAAGGAGGACTTCACTCGCAGAAATGGCTCTTGACAAAGTTAAGTGGGCACATATATTGTTTGGGAAATTGCCCTTATTTTGTGTGCTTCTTGTTCCAGTAATGGAACCCATGAGCAGTAGATAATTGTAGCGGCCTCATCTATCAAATAATATTAGAAGTCAACAGCTATAATCTGAGCCACTTGCTTTACACAGTTTTTCTCTGTATTTTCTGTTCAAATTGTCAGTTGTTACCTGTAAGTGTCCCCATTCCCTGTGGTTGACAGAAGCAAAAAGATTTAAGTAAATCAGGAGGTGAGTTGTGTGTGGGCTTGGGCCCAGGCTCTGCAGCCAGCTTACCCCAGCAGATGATAACAGTTCCCTGAATAGGGAAAAATCATGGTTCTTTGTACTGCATTATATGTTACTATTACTGGTGCAGAGGCTGAAGAAAGGGTGGTTTTTAGAGATAGTCTGGGCAGTTAAAAACTGAGTTTAAGAGGGTCAGAATGAAACCTCTCATTACTGGAGGGTAAATCCACATCACATTTCAGCATTCTGACCTACTTTTGTTCATTTCTTACACTCCTTTGCTAAAAGCAAAGTTGCCCAAAAAGGGAATTGTACAAGCTCGGTGGTAGGTACTTAGGTATTTATTATACTATTCAAAAAACTCATTTGCAGGCATAAAATATTTTATAATAAAAGGGAAATGTTTTGTGGTAATAGTTGTTATAAACACCTTTGGGTTGCTTTCTTTATCAAAGAAAAAAATCAGAAAAATACCAAAGCAATAAAGTAAAAACATGAATGCACTTCATCCAATGGTAGGTAGTTTCCATGTATATGAACATATATATGTGTGTATATATATATATATATATATATACATTTATACATATTTTATATGTATAAATTATAGGATCACATTGTGTCTACTGTGTAGTAGCCTGTGTTTTTCCCACTTAATATATTGTAGGCATATTTCTATGCTCATAAATATTCATCTGCTATACCATATTTGTTGGCTCCCTTATATTTTATTGTGTGCATTATCTGTTATTACTTACAATATTTGAAATTTTCACTATTATAATTAATGCTTCAAAGAATATCTTTGCACTTAACACTTTATCAACACCTGTAACTTCTTTAGGTGAAATTATCAAAAGGATAATGAGTGGGTTAAATAGTGTGTACAAAAGAGGGTAAAACAAAAAATAATTTCTATTATTATAGACAGTATGTGAAAGATCCTGAATTGCTTTTCCCCCTAAATATCCACCAGGCACAAATGCTTCATAGATGTTTACAGTCATGGAGAGATAGTCTTGGAAGAGTGGGGTGTAGGGTCTGCATGTCCCAGAACCCCTGTGGGTGGCAGTGATCAGGCATAGTTCCTGGAAGAAGGAGAAACTTCAAACACTTCCATGATGGGGGTCCTAAGAGGGAATGGGGGCACCCGTGGTTGGGGAGTGATACAGTTAAAGACCCAAGGATGGCATTAAGGCACAGAAATAAGCAGACTGACAAATGCGGCTGCCTGGTTAGGTGACCCCTGCTGTTTCTGTGCCACCAACCTCTCCTCTCTTTGAACCCCTACAGAATTTAAGTTTATATCATCTACTTAACAGGGCAAAAACATTCCCTTACATTGTTCTGTCACTGAATATTTGTTATCCTTGCTTTCCCAATGGGATTGTAAAGTCTTTGAGGGCAAGGAACAATACCAGCCCCTTAGAGGCCCCAGCTGGTTTGAACAGGGAAAGTGATTAACACAGATCCGAAAACCTGCTCCATGGGCTGAGCTGCCCCTCTCTGTCTTTGAATGCCAATAGTTCTGCTTGTATCATTTTTTTCCTTTTACACATGATCTTGCATAATAGAGCTGGGATTACTAATCATACTCCTCTCTCCTAAAACAAACCTCCCCCCCTGCCGCAACTATTAGATTGATTTAAAGATTCAACACAAATGATCACACTTATGATTTCAGTTTCCTATTTTTAGTGGTATTAGTATTTTGGGGCACTGCATTGACCATCATTTTCCCAACATGAGTATTTTGTCACCCAATCACTAAATGCTCTGGGTCAGGTTTGTGTTTATAACCCATGGGTGCTGAGAAATAGGAGTGGAAAATCAGCATCTTTATGTAGCCTTTATCTAGTGCGGTGGTAGGAAATAATTTATTTTCAAGGGCTGTCTTTCTACAGCTTCTTGCTCTGGGCTGCACCAAATGAAGCACAAAGTCAGGTTAAAAAAGCCACTGATGGTCCTTTGTGGAGCTCAATGAAAAGATATTTGCTTCAATGGGAAGTTTCTGTGTTGGGGACTCTGGCCCAGCAGCAGCTGTGCTTTTCAGGGTTTGATTGCTGCAGAATCACCTTTCTGGCGAATGGAGGAAGGGGCTATGTTTATAATAGTTCCATTACTGAAAAACGGCACAAAGGCAGGGCCATGAGCACTTTCCTACCCAGGGCCAATATTTCAGCCCTGATGTCCTGAGACACAGTCATTTGCATTCTTAATATCATCTTCATATATAATACTTTGACAAAATGTTTACCTAACTCAACGGTTATTCATGGCACAAATGGGGGGGGGAAGGTGATAATTTGTACAACTGTGTGATGAGGAATTACCATTTGCCATTAGAAATATAGAAATATACCAATATTATATTGGTGTAATTAGCACCAATCTTTTTCAAACTCTTCTAAAAAATCAAAGAGTAGGGAATATTCCTAAACTCTTTTAATGAGGACATCATTATCTGAATACCATAACTAAAAAAGACTTACTAGGAAAGAAAACTACAGGCCATATCATTGATGAAAAAACTCTCAATAAAATAGTAGCAAAATGAATTCAGCAGTAAATTTAAAGGATCATTCATCATGATCAAGTGGGATTTATACCTGGGAGGCAAGGAGGCTTCAACATATGCAAATCAATCAATGTGATACATCACATTAATAGAATGAAAGAAAAGAATTATATGATCATCTCAATAGATGCAGAGAAAGTGCTTGACAAAATTTAACATGTATTCATGATAAAAACTTTTTAACAAAGAAGGAATATATCTCAACATAATAAAGGCCATATATGACAAACCTCCAGCTAACATCATACTCAATGGTGTAAGGTTGAAAGCATTTCATCTAACACCAGAAACAAGACAAAGTTACCCACTCTCACTACTCCTTTTCAGCATGGTACTGGAAGTCCTAGCTAGAGTATCAGGCAAGAAAAAGAAATAAAAGATGTCAGAATTGGAAAGAAAGTAGTAAAAATGTCTCTATTTGTAGATGACATGATTTTGTATATGGAAAATCCTAAAGACTCAACCAAAAAAACTGTTAGATCTAATCAATGAATTCAGTAAAGTTGCAGAATACAAAGTCAACATATATAAATCAGTAGCATTTCTATACAACAGATTTTTAAAAATGAAATAAAGATACCTATCCCATTTATAATAACATCAATAACAATAAATAACTTAAGGAATAAGGAAGTAAAAGATCTCTACTCTGAGAACCACAAGGCATTGATGAAAGAAACTGAAGACACATATAAATAGAAAGGTATTCCATATTCATGGATTAGAAGAATTAACATTGTTAAAATGTCGATATTACCAAAATTCATCTATAGATTCAATGAAATCCCAATTAAAATTCCCATGGAATTTTTTACATAAATGGAAAACAATCTTAAAACTTATATGGAACCACAAAAGACCTCAAATAGCCAAAAAAAATCTTGAGAAAGAACAAAGCTAGAGACATCACACTTCTTGATTTCAAGCTATAGTATAAAGCTATAGTCATCAAAACAGTATGGCACTAGCATAAAAACAGACAAAAAGACTAATAGAACAGAACTGAGAGTCCAGAAATAAACTCAAGCATATATGGCCAACTAATATTTGACAAGGAAGCCAAGAATATGCAATGGAGAAAGACAGTCTCTTCAATAGATGGTGCTGGGATATTTGGATATTCATGTTCAAAAGAATAAAACTAGATTCCTATTTTACACCATTCACAAAAATTAATTTGGATTAAAGGCTTAATTGTAAGACCTGAAAGCATGAAATTCCTAGAAGAAAATGTAGGAACAAAACTCCCTGACATGGGTCTTGGTAATGATTTTTTGGTTATGACCTCTAAAGCACAGGCAAAAAAATGAAGAAACAAGTGGGGCTACAGTAAGCTAAAAGCTTCTGCTCAGCAAAAGAAACCACCAACAAAGTGAAAAGACAACTTAGGAAATGGGAAACATATTTGCAAATCATATATCTAATAAGGGGCTAATATAAAAAAATACAAAATTTATATAACTCAATAGCAAAACACTAAACAACTCAATTTAAAAAATGGGTAAAGGGCCTGACTACACATTTTTCCAATGCAGATATACAAAAGGCCAACAAATACATGAAAAGATGCTCAACATCACTAGTCATTAGGGAAATGCAAATTAACTTGAAAAGATAGCTGCAACCCCATGTTCATAGCAGAATTATTTATAGTTGCCAAGACATGGAAACAACCTAGATGTTCATTGATAGATGAATGATAAAGAAGTTGTGGAATATATGCATACTTATACACCACACACACACACACACACACACACACACACCTACACACACACCTACACATATATATGTATATATAGAATGAAATATAAAATACAAGGAAATTCTACCATTTGTGACAACATGGATGGACCTTGAAGGCATTATGATCAGTGAAATAAGTCAGACAGATACTATAGTATCTCACTTATATGTGAAATCTAAAAAAATCCCCCAAAAACAAAAACAAAAAACCCAAGCCAAATACCTGCCCCCCTCAAGCTACATCCATAGAAAAAGAGATTTTAGTCTTTTGTTTTTCAGAGGTAGAGTCGGGAAGTAGGAATTGGAGACAGGTGGTTATAAATAAGTACTAGGGGTATAACGTACACCGTGATGACTAGGTTACACTGTTGTATGACCTACAGATCAGTTTTTGATAGAGTAAATCCTGAGTTCTCAACACAGAAAGATTCCTTTTTTTTCCTTTCTTTTTATTGTATCCCTATGATAGTGGACGTGAGCTGCACCTAATGGGGTGATCATTTCACAATATATGTAAATGAAATCCTGCCGTAAAATTATTTCTCAATAAGACTGGAAAAAAAGAAGACACGTACCATGTGACTCTTCCCAAATGCATGCTGCCTAAAAACAAACAAAAACAAAATGAAACAATACGAACACAAAAATCCACCAAGCAGTAGAAATTTAAAATGGTGCCACCATGTTTGAAGTTGAGGCAATAGGAGTGGACAATAGAATGTGCTCCTAAGATGCAAAGCTGTGGGTGGCTGACCCGGAATTTGAAAAGATCCTGTGGTACTTAAAATCATTTCAAGGTTAAGTGGAAAACATGAGCTAGGATTATCTGAGTCCTCCTTCACCTGGATAATGTATAAAGCAGAGGAGGTGGGGAACAGCCTGTGCCTCTTCTCCAGGATGTACTTGAATTGCCTAGAGAGTGGTCTGGCCACTTGCTTCTTTCACTTCACTGCTAGGAATCTGAGCACTGTTTTTGTGGTAAATGGAGATTATTTTGAAATGCTTATGTTAATTTACCGGTCTCCAAAATACTGTAGAGGGACAAATTCATATGTATCGTGAAACAAAGATGTGGAATACTTGATTCAGAGACTACTCCAACATCTGTTATTATGCTCCCTCAACAACACTGCTAGGTTCTTTTTTTTTTTATTGTTACTTAAATTTTTTTTCCCCAGTGTTCCAAGATTCATTCCCCATTCCCCACACCCAGTGCTCCATGCTTTAGGTGTCCCCAGTACCCACCACCAGGCTCTCCCATCCCCCCACCCCCTCCCTCCAAGTCCCTCAGTTTGTTTCTGTGTCCAAAGTCTCTGTTGTTTCGTCTCTCTCCCTGAATTACCCTAGTTCCCATTTACTTTCCTTCTCCCACTGTCCTCCAGGTTACCCCTCATGCACCGCAAGTAAGTGAAACCATGCGATACTTGACTTTCTCTTCTTGGCCTATTTCATTCAGCATAATCTCTTCCAGTCCAGTCCATGTTGCTACAAAAGTTGGATATTCATCCTTTCTGACGGAGGCATAGTATTCCATTGTATATATGTACCACATCTTCTTTATCCATTCATCTGTTGATGGGCACCTTGGTTCTTTTCACAGTTTGGCGATTGTGGTCAACACTGCTAGGTTCTTATAATTAATCTCATTTTACAGATGAATAAACAGAGGCCCAGAGAGGTTAAATGAAAAAGCCAGTAAGTGGTAAAGGTGTGAATCAAACACAGGTTGATCTGATCTCCAAGTCAGTGTACTCAGCTGCTCTGTTCTACCAGATACTTTATACCTGAACTCTTTTCATGTTTCAGAAACGGAAACTTCTCTGACCTGTAGGGCTTAAAAATGACTGTGTTGATTACAAAATAATAATATTTAATTCCACTCGATTTCATTTCTTTAAGGGAAAAAATCATCCATTTGCAGCTGATTGTTTTGCCCTTTGTGCATCTATTTTGTGTGTGAAGGTTTATTGCAATGTATTGACTTTCTTCATTATCTAAATTTTATGCACCTAATGATACTTATTAGTATGCTTAGTGACCTTCCTTAAAATTTTTGCAATAAGAACACATCCCAGACAGCTTATCTAAGTAGCTTTCAGCTGGTAAAATGCCTTCAGTGACCAAACTACAGCCATATATACTCATTTATGTGAATGCTGTTCTTGCAATTACTGTTGGAGTGACAGTTTCTCTGAGGTATTTGAAGGATGCAACTTGTTCAAGTTTAATGCCATCTATTATGAACTCTGTTGCATGCTGTTAATAGCTGGAAGGCATTGATTTTGTTTTCTTATCTCAAGCCCATACATTTTGCTTGCATTATTGACTGTTCTGATCATTTCATGCACCATCTCTTTAGAAGATGTATAAATCAATGTCCGCCGTGAAACTTAAGTTGTTTATTAGGCTGCCATGTAGGTTTACACCTTCATGAAAATCATCTAATGTGGTCGGTGTCAGATGTTTTAAACAATTGTTGACCAGGTCTGATGAAGGAGGACAGCCTTGGAACATGTCACCCCTGGAGTAGGAAAGTTCATTCAATTATTTATTTGGGTCACATGTTATACTTGACTGGATGCACTTTTTAATGATGTTAATTAACTTCTTCAGGGTGTTAAATTAGTTTAGAACTGCTATGATTATAGCATGACATAAATTGGACTCTCTATTCTACGAGATGCATTTGAGTTTTGCACACCAAAATGGTATTTTGTACTGAATTAGTGCAAATGGATCCGCGCTGCTTACATTTGACCATACTTGATAGAGGACCCACACAGACCTCAGATCAATTTCACACTTAAATCACGGAGTCAAAAAACAAGTGCAGGAGCCTGAAAGCCTGTCCATCATTTTATACAATTACAGAGTTCTTCATCCAGTACTCAAAGAGCATCAAATTGCACCTCTGATCCAATAAAAAGTGTTTTCCATAATTAAGGCAATTATGAAGTGCCCTACAAAATCCAGTCTTAGGGTTCAGCTTCTAAATTCTTCCCTTGCATAAAGCAAATTTTGCATTAATTTACATTTTCTTTTCTTCTCTAGTTTTTACAATGCTTTTGATTCATACCTCTTGCTTAGTATTTTGCAGGGCATTTTTCAAATATGGGTATCAGTTCTCCTCTTGATACAGAACGTGAAGTGTTGCACAGGGTTGCAATACTCGTGGCCAATTTCTTGGACAGCTCTGGACCCGGTAATGTCATGTGACTGGTTCTTTTACACATGTGGTGGGAGAGGGGTTTGGGAAAATCTCCCTTGGCAATCAGTCACCACAATCTTAAAGCCATAATCTTAAACCATAATCTTAAGACCCTGATGACTAGTTAAAAATAAAATTAAAAAAATGGTAATCAAGCTGTCTTTAAGAATTTATACCTTAGATATTTTTTGATATAATTCTTATCCAAACATAAGTACAAGGAAAGGATATGTTTAAAATTATATGTTTATGTGAGAGACGCCCTGTAGAGGCTTGGATTATGTCCACACACCCGAAAAAAAAGATATGTCCACCATGAACCTCAGAATGTAACTTATTGGTTTGAGAGTCTTTGCAGAGGTAAGGATCTTGAGATGAATCATTCTGGATTTGGGCAGGCCCTAGATCCAATGATAAGTCCCAAGAAGAGAAGAGAGGGAAGGGAAGAGAAAGGGGGTGCAGAACCATGGAAAGATGGAACCCTGTGGGACAGAGGCAGAGATTGGACTTGCTGCCAAGGATCATTTGAATGGCCAGTGGCCAGCAGACGCAGGAGAGGCAGGAAAGAATTCTCATGAAAGCCTCCAGAAGGCACCCACCCTCTGGCATCTTGATTTTGGACTTTTAGCTTCTTGGCCTGTGAAAAGATAAATTTCTGTTGTTTGAGGCTGCCAGTTTGGGGTACTTTGTTATGACAGCCTTAGGACACTAATACCTGCTCCCGGGCTCTTGTGTCTGATATGCTGGTGTGATGAGCTTCTTCCCGCAGGAGTCTGCTCACCGTGACCCCTCCACTGAAAGGCCTTTTGTTGCCACTTCCGGCTGCTGAGATCCCTCATGCTTCCAAGGCGAGCTCATGTGTCCCCTTACCTTCCTGGTTCCCGTACCTCTCTCTTCTCCTGATGGCCACAGCATGTGTCTCTATTTCCAGCATGGTGCTGCCCACGCCCGCCTTAGATCATGCTATATGTATTTGTTTCCTCACTTGATGTTTGGAAACATGCCTTGTTCAGCTTTAAATATGCTAGAGTGCTAAGCACAGACCTTCGTCTATAGTCAGGTTTCAAAATATGTTGAATCTAATTGCATGGCATTCTTTGCCATGAGAAAGATTTCTGTTTTTGTTTCACAATTTGGGTATCAAATTGTGTATGCAGAAGAAATGGAAGCCATGGGAGAAGTAATTTCAACAAAGCCAAAATTCGATGATTCTAAAAGCAAGAGTTGTAAGAGCTGCTTATATTTCAATATGTTTTCGAGTGAAAATATGTTGTTCATGGATAATTCCAAGTCCAAATATTTTCCTGGGGAATATGATGTTGAATCATACTTACAGTTGGGGATAGTTAATTCACTGTGTTAATCAGTATGCATTTGACTTCTCTATTTATAGTCATATTAGTTACTCAAATATTCTTCTGAAATATATTATGCTTGCATAACAAAAATATTGTGCTCGATCTCTTTTTGCAGGACTTTTTCCCCAAGATTTTATTTATTTATTTGACAGAGAGAGGGATCACAAGTAGGCAGAGAGAGCAGAGGAAGCAGGCTCCCTGCCAAGTAGAGAGCCCGATGCAAGACTTGATCCCAGGACCCTGAGATCATGACCTAAGCTGAAGGCAGAGGCTTAACCCTCTGAGCCACCCTGGTGTGCCTTTTTGCAGGACTTTAAAAGCACCTTACTCACAGCTAGTTGATTTCTGATCTGTTTGTTTGGTGATTCAAACAAGACTGCATTTGAAAGTACTTTTAGAACTGCCGCATGTACCATAGTAGTTGTGAAGTTTGAAAAGTGGTGATCACCTCTGAACTGCCAAATCCAAATAAAGGCTCAACATTTAACCTTGGTTCTGATCACCTTTGTGTCCTGTCTTTGTCTGGTACATGCTTTCTGGATGTAAGCCATCTCTTGCCATGTCTGTATGTGAGATGATCTTGCTGCTGCTTCCATAGTCCCATGATGCTAGATTCGGGCACGGCATAGTGTGGTCCAGAGGAGCAAGCAAGGTCCTTGGCTTGTGGGAGGTTCAGAGTGTGCTCTGGGTCCCATTTCAGCTAGTTCTGTGGGTCTATCACCAAGTCACTCTGCTCAGTTGAGCCTCAGCTTTATCATCTGTAAACACAAGTGAGTACTGATATCTCTACCATAGCACTGCCATGAGGATTAAATGGAATAAATCATATCTGTAAAGCGTTTAAGCCAGGTCTTGGCACATATAATGTACATAACAAATAAATGTTAAGCATGATTTTGTTGCAGATGATCAAGCATTAAGCCACCTGAATTTAATTCTTTTAGGTTCTGGCAACATGACGAAGGTAATTCACAGTGCCCTCCTTTTCAGGGAGGCATCATCCCTTTAAACAGGAAATTCAAGGGTAGCCTGAGAGATAGTCTGAACACTATGATGGGTCCACATTATTGCCCAGGCCATTCAAAGTTCAACTTGACCTTTTCTGGTTAAACAGGCAGAATGTCTATCTCTTTTCCCTCCCGAATCCAATGAAAATGGCAGCAAAGGAAAACAAATGAATAAACCCATAGGCACAATGTAAAGGTGAGTGGGGACACCAGAAAATAAAAGGATGTATCTGGAAGCGTGGGGTGGCACCTTGAAGGAGCAGAGCAGAAGAAATGACAGCCCTCGGTACCTCCATGGGGGACACTGTGAGGAGTTAGCTGGCCCACCCCACAGAGCCTGAAGAGTGTGGGCATGTTGAGGACCCGGGTAACGTGGAGGCAGGCAGTGGTGAGGCATCAGGCTGGAAACAGGACATTGGCAGAAAGTCTGTGCGGTAGTTGGACAGCATGCATCAGCTGGCTACCCTGTGGGAGATTAGAGGTTTACATTGTGGGAAAATGAAACCTGAAAGAATTAGGACTTAGCAACAATTAGGTGCAGTACAGGGTAGGGATAGAGTGGAGGATTAAATATAAGGGATAAAGCGAATGTCTGTAGTGGACCTCTGCTCCCCTTTCCTAACTCTGCTACCAAAATACAGGACGTCAGGCATTTTACTCTAAGCCCACCCCCCATAAACACACACAGATACATCCAACCAGGGCAGAATATTGATAAGATTCTTCTCTGGAGAAACAATACCATCAGGAAGGGAAAACCTTTACATATTCAGAGATGATTCACCTTTGCTTTAGCGGGTACATGGGATCTCTTTAAAAAAAGTGTTGGTCTTTCAAAATACCCGATAGTATAATTTTGAAATACAAGATCATCGAAGAGGGGCTTCTTTGTGGTGACAAATTCAGAGAGAAGAGCTTTTTTATTTTTCTTTCTTCAAGATTTGAGACATAATCTTCCTTGTGGTCTCCTGGACTGTGGAGGACTTATTTTTGGTTTGTCCTTACTGTGAGTATTGCCTCTCGGGGCTCTATCCTGTTGTGGAATCGAGTGTGTATTTCCGGTTTTATATTCCATCTTTAGGCTTTGTCAGCTGTTCCTTGTGCCCCTTTTGAGGCCTTAAAGACCAAGTTCAAGTTCATCTGGCTTGGTGAATGACTTCAGACGAGAGGTATCTTTGTGGTTTTGCGGTTCATTCTGAGTCTGGCTTTTGCCTGCATTTTGGCATCTGAGTATTCTTTTATTTCTTTTCCCTATCAGTGCACTAATGCAGGCTACAAGATAGATAGAGTTTAGATTTAATTAAGCATTTATAGTTGTTTATAGCAAACAACGTGGCTAGAATATCTAGCTTACCATACTACTGGAAATAGGAAGCAATAACTCTGTTCAAGTCTATCCGGTGATATTCTTACAAGAAAATCATCATTTCACTCTTTATAGAGAATTGAATGGAAGAAAATGAGTCTGAACCCAAGGAGTCCAGTCAATTTTCCACAACTAAACAACGGATTGGATACTGATCAAGTATCTAAGAGAAACTGAAATATCTTTGGATATTAAAAAAAAAAACACAAAACAAAACAAAACCGCACATGTAGTCATTTATCTTGTCTGGTGAAATGTTCCTTTGCCCAAGGCGGGAGGCTGAGGAAGATGACCTTTTAATGCCCCTACAGTTCTGTCATTTTATGATATTGTGAGGAAAAAAGCCAGACTTTCAGAACAGTTTTTCACTGCAAGTTTGTGAAGTGATATTATGAAACTGGTCTAGTTTCTGTCTGTCAATTTCAACTTCCTGCAGTGAGATTTCCAGGTACTGAGTTTTACTCTGCAGGACATAAATTTCTTTTTCTTGTGATTTGTCCATTTTATTAGGCCTTCCAAATCACATACAAAAATGTGTAAAGAATGGTTCCCTCCATCTGTGTCCATAGGGATTCCCTTTGACTTCTCTGTAGATAAGATGGACTAAGCAGCAAAAATAACAAAATCAATTTTCCATTAATAGGTGATAGAGTAATGAATGTAAAGATGAAGGGAAGCGGAAATACTTTTAGTATTCAGAGAGATTTTGTCATTGTTAAAAGTCACCAGGATCTTTTGTGAGATGACTGACATAGAAATACACTCATCGAGGGTTATTCATTGATGTAGAATTTGATGTCTGGTGCCTTATTGGTCCCCCCAAGTTTACCGCAGTGTGACTGTGCCTGGCCCTTTCAGTTCTGTATTATTAGGACATGCTATGAACCTTAGTATCTCCCAGCTCTCTGAAAGTGATGATGGAAAGGAAATTGGCCTGTGTGTACTCATCACCTAATATTATGCAATAATATAAATAGAAATCAGGTAAAAATATAATCATATTAAAGAGTTAAAAAAATCTCAGAACACAGCTATATGCTTTGCAGCATATTGCATCTTTCCTTTTCTACCTGATGGGTCAAACATCCTCATGAAGCAGGGAGGACAGACGTGGCCATCACCATTTTGCAGAATGTCCTGTGTTCTTTTGCTTGGACCTTTGCGCAAACTGCCTTTCAGACGTAGATAGGCTAATTTCACTTTCCTCCCATCTCCCCCGTCCCCAAGAAATTAAGTTTAACAACAGTACAAAAAAAATATTGAAAACCCATGTCCCACCATCCTGAATTAACAACCATTAATAACTTGCTTTCTTTTAGAGCAATTAACACATTGCAGATAGGGCAGAAGTCTCTTATGTCCCTTTCTCACTCTCCTTTTGAGAAAAAAAATCACTAGTATGTCTATTCAACTGACCCCACAGTCATCTTCCAGAAAGGTCTCCCTGGCTCTTGGGTGCCTGCCCCTGAGCGCTGCTGGCCTGCCAAGATGACTTATGTTGACGATCACACCCTGTATTTGAGCAGCCTCGTCCCAGGGCATCATCACTGGATTCTTATTTGTGTTCCTTGTGCCTGCCACGGGGCCTGGCTGAGAGCTGGGCTCACTCAATGTTCGTTTAAGGAATGAGTGAGAAAAGGGACTCTCACACAGCTTAACCTGACTTGTGCAGTTTCACTGTTTCCAATGTCTTCACTGTTACACTTTTACAAAGAGATATTGGCTTTGGTCATGGAGCAGCAATGTGCTTCATGTCATTTAGTTGGCACCTGCTGAATGCCTGCTGGGGTCAGTCCCTGGGCTGGACATTAGGGATCTGGCCATGGACAAGTGTGCTCTAGTCCTCAGGGTCCCTGTGTCTGCACAGAATCCAGGCCTCTTCTTCCCAAGCTACTGGGTCACTGACGTCAGCCAAGCAAGCACAGTAATGATTGTGATGCTTTTGCCGCATAATTTTTCTTTTTTTTTAGATTCTTGACTCTGGAGTAAAATGTCAGAAAAGGCAACTTTCTATGTTTTTGTCTTTATTTGTTGTGGTAGCTATATATTATTTATTTATTATTTATTTATTTATAGATTGTATTCTATTTATTTGACAGAGAGAGACACAGCGATAAAGAGAAAATAAGCAGGGGGAGTGAGAGAGGGAGAAGCAGGCTCCCCACGGAGCCGGAAGCCCAACGCGGGACTCAATCCCAGGGCCCTGGGATCATGACCTGAGCTGAAGGCAGACACTTAACGACTGAGCCACCCAGGCGCCCAGCTATATATTACTTGGTAACAATAACAACAAAAAAGTCCAAAAGCCTTAGTTACACAGTCAAGATGGAACTGATTCGGACATTTTCAGGTAAGGGAAAGGCTGAACTGTGGGTCTGTGCCGTCAGTGAATTACACTTCCAGGTTAGTCTGGCATTTTCTGTTTGTTTTCTGGAGTTTACCCATTTCTGGAAAAGAGTCACCCTGGGTCTATCCGGCGATTTCTCTTCCTATCCATTAAGATTTTTGACTATGAGATGAGCAAGGTTACACCACAGACGAATCTCTGCTGAGTTCAGTGGCCTTGAATTCTTTCCAGATGTGGAGCCTGTTTTGGGGCGATTTGATGAGGTGTGGGGTGCACACAGTAGGACCTCCTGCCACTTGTGGACAGCACATGGGAGCCAGTCCCAGATGCACGCTGTGGTTTCCAGGACTAGCTCACAAGGGACTTTTGGCTGCTCACCTCATCTGTAAAACCTTTTTGAGCCCACATTACTCATTTACGGTTATTTATTTCACTTGCAAATGATGTCTAAGTATTGCTGTCCTCATGTGTTTTATTTACTGTAAAACACAGACAAAAATAAAGTGATCATAGGATGAGGGAACAACAAAAACATGAAATGTACTATTTTCTTCCACGCTGTCTGGATTAGTGCAGCCCCCAGCTTGTGGGGGACACCAAGTAAAGGGGATTGAAAAACCTCAAAAAGATGTACGAGCAGCTTCTGATGTGGAAGAAACAAGCAGGGCTTCAGCCCCGGTGGAATTTTCTGGGCAGGTGTGGACTGCTGCTTCTCTCGACACAGGAATGTCTGAATGGTGTTTGTCAGCCAGTTCTTCTGGGTTACCATGTCAGGTCGGCAGCAAACAGTATCAGAGAGAGGGGAAATGAGGAGATACCTAAATTATGATAAAAGGAAAATCAGAATCTCCCTAATTAATTTTGTTCATCTTTAGAGATTGCAGGAAAGGAAATGAAAGGTGGTAGCACAGGCAAGGCAAAAATCTTGCAGATTCTTCAAATACAAGTAAGATTCTATGATAAACCCTCACTTTCTGGTAAGCATTTTAATGGATCCTTTAATTAGCTTTTCTGGAAAGTTCACTGACGATGCGCTGGAATAATGATCCCCTATGCTCTAAAGTGTCTAGTCATTAGCTCACAAGGTGACTGAACATACTAATGCATTTGCCTTTTAGACAGTTTAGCCTGTGTTCTTAATCAGGGTCTCACTTTGGTTTGACTCAATCATAGAAAGGAGTGTATGGGCCGGGCTCTGTCATGAATGGTAATGGCAGTGAGCCAGACCCAACTTCTCCTAGTCCCCATGTCGCTCCCGCTCCTGAAAGGAGATCCTTGGGGCTGATCTTTCTAGAACTGTTCTCATGCTGCCTGCTACCTCTGGGTAAACATTTGGTCTCAGCATTAAGAGGCACCCCCTAGATTTGGAATCCATTCCAGATGAGGGATTGATTATGTTCTGTCACCTACATCAGTAGCATCTTTTGGAACATGCCCTCCTCATCAATGTGTGTTTATTTTTACTTCCAAATGGTGCATTATTATTCCATTCTATTTCTACAGCCTGCTTTCTACACTCTACAGTTGCAGGTTGATCAAATGAGTGGTAGGTTAAGCAAGGTGAGTGGGGTGAGTTGATTCTGCTCCCAGCTGAGCCAGTGACTTGGCTTTGTACCGAGTCAATAGCAAACTGGGCTCGGGATCAAATTTTGCAGTCCCAGCCTGGTTTGGTCCCAGCACGCCAGAACATGCTAGTTTACACAGCCTTGTGCATTGTATAACTCCTTGTGCCCCTGGCTGAAAGAAGCTAAACTGCAGATAATGTATTCAGCATAAATTATTGCTAACCTTAGCTGGAATAACACATGCTTTTGATCCTCTTTAGATATGGAGCCAATGGGGAATTGTCTGGCTACAAAGTTTTCCTCCCTATCTTACAATTAAATCAAATTCCAAATCTTGAGGACATCTGATATTCCTCAAGGACATTAAATCTATAAACTGGTGCCTGAATCATATGCTAAAAAGTGTAATTCACAGTTTGTTTTGTTAGTGTGAGCTATCAGTAACATTTTAAACATCTAATTACATTTTTCATTTAATAATTCATTCTTGTATAATTAGGGACTTAAGTTATGCAACACGCATAGGTTTTAAAATATGGACATTTTCCTTAAGTGTTTTTACACCGATGTCTATGAGATGGAGCAGATCAATAAATGCATATTATCACAAATTTAATGTTGTGATGACACAAGTCTCATTATTGGCTTGGCCCACCCTTTAGGAAGTATTGTTCAGGTGTGTCCTGAGCAGTAATGAAAACTGAACTGCCCATACTATATATTCTTCATCAAGCTGTTTCAGAGAAATATTTCCACCTTACCTGCTTTTAACTTCCCTCCAATTAGACACACTTTACCCAAAAACCTGATCAGGTCAGCAAGCAAACTTATGGAAGGAACTGTATATGTCTTGTCCTGGCTAACATGATCCTCATCTAGAATAGATGCCTGAAAGCAAGTTTTGCCCACCAGTCATATGGTTGAGCTGGTGAATGTTGATCATAATCATGTAGAAAAAAATTATCTGGTTTTTAATATGAAAATGCAATACTTCAAAGCAAGAAAAAGAATTCAAGCGGTGCAAAGGGTATATAGTGAAAATAGATTTCCTTCCTACCAGATCCCAATCTCTACTTCTGTTCCCCATGGGCAGTCACTCTTCCCACATTCTTAGGAATGTTTTCTGGAAGAATCTGTGCATATACAAGTTTTATATGTATGCCTGCCTTAATTTTAGAAATACCCACGGGGTGACCTAGCCATACCATTTGGCATCTCACTCATTTCACCACCAGATTATTTTGGTGGAATTCCAAATCATCCATACAATTCTTTTCATGGCTGCATAGTAATCTCCTAAGACGTACCATACTCCATTTAACCCATCCCTTAGAGATGGATGTTTGGCCACAATTAAAAATGGTGGAGACAGGTATGGATAGATAGAGAACATAAATGACTTGAATTGAATTTCTTTTGTCAGAAGGGATCTATACTTTCCTTTTCATAGATATTGAAATATGGCCTCCTCCAAAGATCACACAGTGTAAGATTGTAACAAAAGCATGTTCTTGTCTCTTGAGAAGACATATGGAAACTTGTGCATTGCTGGATCTCAGGATAACAGTGGCTGAGTGAGGGAGCCACGGTGAGCAAGGCTCACTCATTGGTTCCCTGGTTCCATCCCTCTTGTCAGCCTTTTTAGCACACATGATTTAAAGTCCTATAAAATGCTTCCATATATCATCTTCTTAAATCCTCAAAACATACCTATGAAGCAGATATTATTATCCCATTATAAATCACTACGTGATGCTGATATTTGGGATCAATCAAAACTAAATGGAAAAGTGAATGTTCAACATGCGCTTGCCAAGAGTCTCTTTGTAATTGAAATAGTGCACCTTGCTTACACAGACGATTCTAGGATCTCTGTGAAGCGTAAGTAAATTCCATCATTATGTGTCTCTATGATACTTGAAAGGATTAAAAGCAACACACTTGTCTTTTAGTGCTATTTGAGGATGTGACAGACACAAGAGTGTTTAGGTTGAAGCCACTTAGGTTACAGTTCAGGCTCAATACAAATTGGTGACCTATGCAATTTCCCTTTATTTAAAGATATCAAAGCGTATTCGACCAAGAAGAACAAGATGCGTGATGAATTCCAAAGTCTGTAAAAAGAATCTATCCAGCAGCACTCCCTATTTACTTATTTGTTACAAGGAACATTTCATATCAAGTTAAAATAATTGAATACTGAAAAGGGTAAAGCATACCATGTAACAAGGGAGGCAAGGAGAATCCCGCTGGGTATGGGTGTGTACCCTGTATCAGAAGGATAAGAGAGCAGGAAATGCTTCATGGAAATATTCATGGAAAAATTTCATGGAAATTTTCCAGGGGGACCCCCAAAGCACATAATGCCTTTATTGCCACAGAAAGCATCTATGACCTCGCTTGCTTATGATCTGAGACACAGAAGTCATGGGCCTTGTACATGCCTTACTGTGTCTCTCTGTGGCCCTTGTTACAGCCAGTGGGCCTGACACTTGCTCACCCTGTGTGCTCTGGCTGACCCATGACCGGCTGCCTTTATGGGGTAGCACTGGGTTTTTTTCCTGGTTAAGGAGGCGGCACTCGAGAACGGGAACCCATAGATTTGAATCTTGGCCAGTGTTATCGTCTGTGTCTCTGGGCTTCAGCGTCCTCCTCTGTAAAATGGGATCTTGGTATTAACTACCTTACAGGGTGCGGTGAGTATTAAATGAATTCATTAGGTAGAATTCTTAATAGAGCTCAGGCCCAGCCTTTAAAACAGGCCATTTAAAAAGCCAGCTGCTGTTACCATTAAGCCTCCTTAATGTTCAAAGCACTGTCCTCAGTACAGGGAGGTGAGCAAAAATTAAAAAAATGGGAACATCCATATAGTCTACTTTCTCACAATGTAATGATAGGAACAAACCATGAGTTATGAGAGAACAAGGAAAGAATTTACTCTAAATAATAAAATCACCATAATCAAAGAGTTTTTCACAACTGGAGAAAGGACATCCAAAACAGAAGCGAGTGTCTGGGCACATGCAACTCCTATATTTATCTAATAATTACTATCTATGATTATGTGCTAGGCAAAGCATTATATATGGGGATACTAGTAAAAAAATGTAGGTCCCTGCCTGCGTAGAGCTTATCATTGGGACAAACAAACCGAGTGATATGTTTGTGCCTCCCTCCAGAAAAGGAGGTCCAAGAAGAAGAGATGCACACCATACTTAGTTTTGTGCATTATTATATGTAACCTTGTGGCATAATGGATAATTTATACAAAGTGAGATAAGGATCACAGTTTGACACAGTGAAGAGATAGCAGTGGGACTGGTAATTTTCAGAAATAATTTCAGGTGAAATAGAAGAGACTTGAAATTTTCATGTATTTTTTTAGAGCAGAAAAGAATACTGAAAAGAATTTTAACCTAGACTAATTTTATATGTCAATAGCTCAGATCACATTTGAAATTATTCCTTTTAGGGCATGTTTTCTTTCTTCTGTGTACATCATTCATTCCACAAGTACTACTGAGTCTATTCTGTGACAGGTATTGTGTCGAATGGGTAATGGGGCACAGCATTAAGGTAGCTAGAGTCCTTGACTTTAGGGGTCTTATATGTTATTGGGCTGCACTAAAATTAAACTAAATAATCAAATAAACAAAGAAACTACCACACACAGTATACTCAGAACTTAGGTATTCTTAAATGAATAAAACAGATTCTCAAAAGTTGGTATGGAGACTATGGGATGACTAGTGCTTAGTATAAGGAGTAGGAAAGACTTGTTCCCATGGAGAGCAGGTATGATTATGATTAGTACAGAGGGTCTGCTCCAACTACTTGTTTGTATGGGAGTAGAGTACACCAACATGGCCATAGGTGAGGAAGGAAGATTTCTTCTCTTCCAGGTTGCTCCATAGAACAACAAGATGGGAAGAGTAAGGAGGAGCACAAGACCCAGGTGGACTTTTGATTATCATGGGTAAAGGTCAAGGAACACCAAACCAGAAGGAAACCCTCTTATGAAGAAGTGGAAAAATATTTCCCAGTGGGATATAATGGGAGAGTGATCTGGCCGAAACTTATATCAAGTTTTTTAAGGCAGGGATATATTTATTTTCTTATTCAGTGAGTGCCCACCCAAGGAATATGTCATTAACTAAAAAGCTCAGTGCAAATCGAGTGATGATGATGTTTTGTCTAGAGCTGATGTCAGTCTTGGTCTGACAGCCTTCTGTGGCATACGGGGCTGCCCTGCACAGCAGCACCTTCAAGATATCTCCAACAGGCAGCAGAATCCTCTGAATTGCCTTTATCATCAAAAGTTTATGGTTGCTTGCATTTGACATAAAAATGTTCTGGGGCTGCAGGAATCAGCCTGGGCATGCCAGTGACCTATTTTGTAATGCAGAGCTTATATCCAAGACCCTCCCAGGAATTGTGAGTAATATGAGTGGAGCAGGAGACTAAAAACATGAAAAAATTCCAGAAATAATTTAAAGTTTCAGATAAATTATAACATAATTTGGTGTTTCTTTGAAAATGAAAGTTGTTAAGGGCTTATATTGCAGTACATTGTACTTTTTAAAGTAGTATACTCTTATATAAAGATAAGAGTATACTACTACTACTACTATATATAAAGAGTATACTACTTTAAATAAAAACAAATCAAAGATTCTAGCTTTCTTGGCTGATCATAGACCACTCATAAAAATGCTGGGAAGGTGGTGGGTGGCAGGTGCAGAGGCGTAGGCAGACTGAGGTTGGCACTCTGGGCACCCGGCAGTGCTTCTTGGGTTGTGAGTTCTCTTCTTTTACCTTTCATTTAAATTTTGTTAGTTACCATAAAGTGCCATATTGGCTTCTGGAATAGAATTCAGTGGTTAGGAGTTCTCATTCCTCCTAATCTGATGGGGCTGTATTTGTGTTTATTCCAAGAATTTCTGAGAAATAAAGATCTGATAGTCACAGTGTGTGACTCCTACACATTACCACAGAATTTATAAATAAAGATGCATAAACTTTTATGAGGTAAATCCCCAGGGATATTTTGGCTTAGTACTTTTTCAGGTACATGGGAGAGAGAGGGGAGACTAGGAAGCTATTTCTGGGAGAGACACACCAAGAGACTTCCGAGTGGGAAGAGGCCAGGAGCCCTGTAGTTCTCCCCTTCAGGTCTGGAAGATGGCCCTAGTTCTTACATCAACTCTTCTGTTAAAATGCCTATCACTCATGCATGTATTTGTTCTTCTGGGTTAGAGTCACGGGGGAATAAAGTCACCAAAACGCAACATCATGTCTACTCAAATAAGATTTTGTGTGCCACAAGGTAATCACTTTGCACTACCAAGAGGCAGCATGTGAGAATGAAAAATGCCGTAAAAACTCATCACACTAACCTGCAGGGGAGCTCCGCCCACACAACACAGACCTCATCCGCTCTCCTGCCCCAGGTCACCTCACCCACATGATCCTATGAGTGTGTCTTATGCACTTCTCCTACATGTGCATGTTTTGTTAAGACTATTTAATACAGTAATCAAAAACATAAGGAAGTATCCTGGCTATAAAAATCCAAGTAGGGAGCATAAAAAGAGGCCCTTAGATATTGAGAAGAAACTGAGAATAGCAAAATGCTTTAAAAGATGCAACAATGAGAAAGCATTCATAGGTCTAGACCTTAATAGGTCGAACAGGGTCCTCATCAGAGACAATGCCAGAGAAAAAGAGAGGGGTGGGTGTAGAAATGAAAGCTGAGGTGAGCCCATCATGTGGGTGTGTTGACTGGTAGTTTGGTTTTTAAACTATAGCTCTCAATTCCAAATCCACCTTTTATGCTTTGCTTGTAAAGCAGACTACATTTCCATTTTGCCCTTTGGCATCTGCTCCTTGGTAGGCCCCAGTGATGGAAGATGGTGGGGAAATATTTAAACCGAAAGGAACAGCAGGGGGTTCCAGCCTCCAGTCTTGTTCTCCTGGCACCTGGCCCATTTTACCAGTTCTAGAGGTACTGCTTACAACTGGCATGTTCCTCCTGATCAGACATCTGAGTACCAGTTCTGGGAGGGCAAGGTAGGGTGTAGCAGGGAAGAAATCCCCTCTCTAAGTGCCTGAGACATCACCACTAACCAGACATCGCTCCTTCCTCTAAGATGACCAACCATCGAGTGTCCCTGGGATGCTCTTCATTTTAGCACTAAAAATCTGTGTCCGATAGATATTGGGATGGTTGGTCACTCTACCCCTTCCCACCATGTGATGTTCCTGGTTCATTTCTTTTTCCAACTTAGCCCTAGGAAGAGTGGCTGCTTCCAGAATTTGACTTAGTTTCCCCTTTACCTTTTCAGTCATCCATCACCTGCTTAACCCATCCCTTATATTAAATTCTCACTCTTAAAATAACTTGTGTGACACATATTGGCTACTTTAAATGTTTTGTTTTCATTTATTTATTTTTGTCCAAGTGGGGCTTAAGCCCACAACCCTGAGAGGAAGACCTGAGTTGAGATGAAGAATTGGATGCTTAACCAAATGAGCCACCCAGGCACCCCCTAAATGTGTTTTAAAAGCACCTTTAATGGACTGAAGATGATAACTTAATGCCAAACTAAAAATACAAACACAACAAACCAGCACTTTGTGTCACAAAAAGGAACCTGGCCAAACCCCGAAACTGGATTTCTAACTGAAGTCGGTCTAGAAGTAAGAACTACGGAAGGATGAGCCATAGCTATTTACCTCTGGTGTCATAACATTTCATCTTAAAAATCAGGATGGCCTTCTTCTAGCCCTTCCTCATAATTCAAGAGCCAGAACAGCTCACATACCTACTTCCGCTAAACAAACTTTATGCAATTTGTCAAGATAATGTGCCAAATAATATGTTATTTAAAAAAATTCATTAAGAATCTAAAGTGTGTACCGCTGCAGTAGCATTTTAATTGTGCTACTGTTTTTCTTTCTTCTTTGTCTGCCTGGTAGTGTATTATTTAGGAGACCTAAAAGGTTTGAGTGTCTGGCCCAGACTCATTGTCCCACAGCTCTGGGTCGTTTTGGGGCTTCCAAGAAGAAGACCCTGTGGCAAGAGTTCAAGTGCAAATAATTTAATTGAAAGGTAAAGGACATACTGAGACGGGGAAGAGAAGCCAGGTGACAGAGCTGACTGGGGACAGTGACAACTGTGGGCCACTGGAACATCATCCCTTTGGGGAAACGCAAGGAGCTAATGCAAAGCACATTTCCCGAGTTATCCCACATTCATGCCCCCGCTCCTGTTAGACATTGCTCAGAGCTGCTCCTGGGATGTGTTAATTCCCCAGCATTCGTGGTCCTCTATGTGGACAGGCAAAGAAGGCTCCAGAGGTTGGAGAGAACTGCAGCCAAAGGAACATCATCCCAAGGCTGGTTGTAGTAAGTCTGGCCCATGTGCAACCAAGTGGTGAGTGTGAGGGGCTACGATTCAGGCACAGACGGCGCCTGCTCTCACTGGTTACTTTTACTGCATGAAATTCCATACCGTGAAGAGATTTAGGGACACATACTCATCATTACAGGAGAAATCCGTAATTTGATTTGTCAACCCATTATCAATCCCTAGGGCTTGGGAACCTCTAATTCTTGTGTTGAGGGGCTCATTTCTGGCAGACGCTAGATCACTCTGGGACATACCTGAAATCAGGAGCAATATTGCACATTAGATCTTCGCTTTCCCAAATTTATCTTGCAAAATTTCCAAATACAAAACAGTGGAAGCTTTTAAAGGGGCATAAGAGTTCTAAGAAATATTAAGCAATAAGGCAACTTATTTCTTTTGTTCAAATGGAAAAATCAAGGAGATAGAGGGGAGGGGAGAAAAATGGAGAAATCAGGCATGGGAGCTGAGTTGGTGTGCTGACCCAGACAAAAGGAGAGCGGGCAGAGTGGAACGGATAAGAAGGTGGTCTATGAATCAAGAAAGACAAATAAAGATAGACGGCCTATGTTTTCATTAAATATTAATTCATAACTGGTTTGCACAAATGAAAGAAATGCAAAACCTACCTTCTGTTTTTCGGGAAGGTGTGGTAAATTTTGCATACTAATTAACAGGCGAGAACAGGTGCCAGTAGGCATGACGAAAGAGTCCTTGCACTGTGAAAACAGAAATTCATGGGAAAGTTGAAATCCATGGATTGTCTTCTGCTGCACTTGAATTTCTATAGCAGATTTTGTGGTCTCAGGCCACATGACGTGAAATATATTTTGGTGAAAGTCTCTGAAATTGCAGTGTCAGTTTGGGTAAGTACCAAACCCAGCACCCTCACCACGCAGCTTCTCTTCTCAGGGTAAGTCATCCACAAGAATATATTTTTCGGGCGCCTGGGTGGTGTAGTGGGTTAAAGCCTCTGCCTTCGACTCAGGTCATGATCTCAGGGTCCTGGGATCGAGGCTCGTGTCGGGCTCTCTGCTCAGCGGGGAGCCTGCTTCCTCCTCTCTCTCTGTCAAATAAATAAATAAAAAAATCTTAAAGAAAAGAATATATTTTTCAATAAGAGCCAACTGTTGTTTTCTTGCAGTCTGAATTCAAGTGGCATGGGATCCCTTTTATTCCTGTGTCCCTACTTGAACTCCAGGTGCACAAGGAGAGAACCAGGCAGTTAGTGTATTTGGAGTCATCAGAAGTCGATGACTTTTGTGATAATGTTTACTATCCCCCAGGTTAGAGAAAAGGATCAGTATCCTCTGTCCTCCTTGCCAAATCTGGGAGAAACTTTTTGGGGGCATATTTTGATGGCAACATTTATTGCAGAGCAATAATTTTAGTGATGAACTTGTCATAATGGAGGGAAAATCCTTTCCTTTCTGATTTGCAGACATCACCTAGACAGCATGATTTGACTTGTTTCCTTTTAGTTATTATCTAGAGAGTCCATGTGACAAATTTTAGGTCTTTAAGTTTAAGCAGATTTTATTTAACAACATCTCCAGATAAAATTCAAAACAGCCCTAGAAGAAAATGAATTGACTTTACAACCTGGTAGGATATTGACATGGTTTAGGATGTAGAAAATTCAGGAAAAAAAGGGACTGAAGTAGTCCATCCCCTTTTCAGAGAGAACACATTTGTTTGGAGTGTGTTATAAGTAAAATGTAATGACATACACATAAGCTTCCATTAGTAACGACCAGGAGCAGGAATAATTGTGCATAGACTCATTTGAGCATTACTAATTCAGGACAGTTCTACTTGTATGGAATTATTTGCATTTATGTTTTTCCTGAGTTAAAAACGAATACTCCCAGGTCTTGCTCAGAGCGTGGGGAATTAAACATACAGCTCTCATTAACAAGCCTGTGAATTGTACAGTCTGCTCCACTCCCTAAACACTTTGCAGAAAGTGTTCTCTCTGCCAGTGTGCTGTATACAGCCACGACTTCCAGATTGGAAAGCTTAGCAGAGTGACATAGCACTGAGAAGCCACCAGATGGGAGATCTGTCACCCAAAAGAGTCTTGGAGCTAGATGTTTTCTTGGGACAAAGCCAAATGAGGAAGTTGGAACAGGTAAGAGATGACCAGCACTGTGTTCAAGTTCACCAGTTTGAGCTTCGTTGAAGGGAACCTTTCATGACTGACAGAGGGACCTGAGTCCCTCTTGAGTTCTACACGTGGCAGGTGTGACATGGGTGAATTAAGTCCCCCTTTGTCACAGATGCAGTGACACAGAAGTATGACCTTCAATGTCAGGCTGATTTGAGTCCCTTGCTCCCTAAGGTTTGGCTTTTACCCCTGCAAAATGGGTATAAAAACATTACACTTGCCTCCTGGGTTATGATGAAGAAATGCCTAAGGCATAGCAAGTCACTCAAGAAATTTTGGCTTTTCATTTTTTCAAACTCTCGGAGCCCAGGATCTGTCCATTTGGGAAACAGTCTCCTCAGCACTTGCAAAGTTGCCATAAATCAATGGGCAGATCGCCTGGATTTAGGGTGGAAGGCAATTTAATTCCAATGTCTCTAATGTTTGCTTTGTTTTGCTCTGAATTCAGGCCATAAAAGGTAAGTTGGCATCAGCAGACAGCTGTTCCCACCTACATCTGAATGCCAGTGTCCTCTCATCTATTGACACAAGAAGAAAGTAAATAAGGTAATGTCCCTGGAATTTTCTTTACACTAAACATGTAATTAGCCACTTACCCATGATGAGTAAAATTTAATTTCAGCTAAGTGAAAAGGAATGCTGATTAGATTTATTTTATTATCTGTTTACTTTCTGGAAAGAGGGCAGCTGGATAAAATATCTTTTTGAGCTGTTCTTTTAATGTCCTGCAGTGCCTACCAATGAAATATACAGAAACTTGCAGGAAGGGCACATATAAAATGCAAGTCATAATTTTATTGGCATTTTCTTCCTTTTTATTAGGTAGAGTGAAGGTGAGCGTGGCGCTGCAGCTTCTGTCTGCTGGAACCCAGAGGCAGAGAAGGGCAGGAGGCAAGCCTGGGAGAGAGGCAGAGACAAGTTCAGACAGGGCCAGCCCGACGCAACATTGTTGGAAGGGTCCTCTCTCCTCTGCCTTCCCTGTTTCTGTCTTTCCAGGGACTTGACTTCTCTTTGGCAGCTCAGAGCCCCTGCCTGGGCCCCTTTCCTGGACTCCTTACCCCAGGACTTCTGGCTGCTCCCAAAACATTGCGCTCATAGCCCTTACTTCATCTGGACCCTTTTTCCAAAGGGTTGGGCGCTCAGTGAGCAATTGTAAGGAAAGAAATAGGATACGTTCCTATGAAGGTTTTGGTAAAGGATAGCAGCTTCATGTCTTTCTCTACTAGTGTCGTATTTTTATAGAGTACACACTTTGAGGTATCCGTATTTATTTAACCTTGAAGAAATAATCAGAGATGCTGGAATGTCAGGAGGGACTTTGTAATTGCCCTTCAAATCCTGACTTCAAATCAAGACCACAAACTCACACCAGTCTTGCCTTTGCCTGAGGCGTACGACCTGTGGGTCATGGTGTTGCAGGATGCTCGAAGGTGCCCCTAGAAAGCCTAGGGACTAGTAGTAAGTGGGAGACACACTTTTGCAGCATGAAGAACAATTTTTAAACCCAATCTGTGAGGACTAGGAAGCTTTGTGAGGGCCAGTGATTTCCAAATTCTTATGTTTAAACAAAGCATAGGAAACCACTGAGAGAAAAATACTGTAGAGAAGATTCATATACTAAAATATCAGTCAAGGTTAAACCAGAGGATTTATATACTAAAGTATCAGTCAAGGTTAAACCAGAAAACCACTCTAGGTAGTCTAGACAGAGGGATTTAATACAGGGGATTGGTAACATTGACCAATAAGGCCATCTAGAGATGAGAATGAAAAAAAAAAAAGCGTTAACCTCTAGGGCTAGAGGAACAAAAGGAAAAGCTGGTGTTTTGGGGCCCAGAAACCATTGCCATTGTGACCAGTACTGAAACCACACTGGGGCTGCCTCAAGGGAGCTAGGGTCATGGAGAGGGGTGCTGTCTCAGCCTCTGTGAGGACCTCCTGCATAGGAGGTGTGGGGCAGTACTCTGGCTTTTCCTTTCTTCCTGCTTCCCAATGTCCAAACAAGTGCTTTTCACTGGCTAAGGCTGGAAGGACAGGTGTGAAAGCAAACTCCAAGCTGATCTGCATAGGGGGCCTTTGGACAAGACCAGCTCTAAACTTCCTTTCAAATCTAACAAAAAATTTTCTACAATTCTGTTGTTGTAAGACGTTCCTACTTGCCAAGTTATGAACCAGTCCCCAGAAAAAGACACCAGAGAACATCTAGAGAGAGCATCAAGAGAACAAGTCTATGAATTCTACCCTTTGTTTTAGGGACAATTACAACATCGTTTACCATCTGGAACCTCATAAGCTACACTTGATGGAATATTCTCATTCTATTTTGTTTCAGGCTATGTGTAAATGTGGGGATTACAGATGACTTTTCTCTCTTCTTCTTGTCTTTGTGGTTTCCTGGTCATAGAATTTGAGTGAAAAGGTTTTGATCATTTAACTTTTTATTCTTTGCTGAAATACGATTTCCCTTACATTTAGACAGCCCTGGGAATGACTGTTGTAACTTTAAATGTTTTCACCCAGCACTGTCTCTACCATCTGTCCAGGTTCCTCAGTGTAGATCCTTCTTTGGGCTCTCACTGTGACGCTACTTGGGAGTGAATGTGGATATGACCCCAATAAGATGCTCTTGCACCACTTTTTACAGTCTTAGCTGTTTGCTTTAAACTAGGTGTCCAGGTGCTCTTTTCTTTATAAATGTAGTCAGCTCAGGTTGGCTTTGCTACAGCCTGGCATGACTTTCTTTGGGTCTGATGATTTACTGGAGATAAAAGCAATTCTTCCGTGTAAAGTGGTGGCAGTGGGAAGATTTTCAAACTGGAATGTACTTTGTAGAGCTGCCTTGAATCTGCCTAGGGCTGTGACTTCGAAAAATAAAAGGCTATTTTAACCTTGAACATCACTGAGGACGGGAAGTGTGTGCTGGGTACATCACCAGAGGTGCTGCTTCCCTGGCCCTAGATGGTCACTTTCTCCACTCATCCACTTTGCTTCTGGACCATGGACATCAGGGGCAGGAGGCAAAGGAATAGAACTGGAGGTGACTGAATTAAAGTCATGTGGTCAGCACAAGGTGACTCCTTTCTACAGTTTTAATTAGGATATTGACTCAAATGGGCATCAGGAGCAATATTTATATCTCTTTTTGAAAGACAGACTTACTGCTGAATTAAAATGATTTCAAACTTAGGACATGGTATTGTTGAGCACATGGAAGACGCCCAGAAAACATTTAAACATGAGTTTGGTCTCGTCTCCTAAAGATACTGAATTTATTATTTTATAATGTGTTGTACTTCCCAGTCTGGTTAGGGTTCAATTTTAAAGGTGTCATCTTGTGCAGCTAGATGTGAAGGGGTGAAGTGGAAGTGGCAGAAACATTCACATCATTCTCTCCCCCCCCCCACTCCCCAGCTTCCCTTTCAAAAAGTAGATCATAAATGGCTTATTTATTTAAATCAATATTAGGATATTAATAAATATTTGAGAGCATAATATATTTTCGTAGGGCTGAACAGTAAACAGACCTGTGCCAAAAGAAAAAAGAATAAAATCCCTTCACCCTGGGAGTAGAAAACTTCTTTTGTTGGTATCTGTCACCTGTTTTGATGGATACATTTTGACAGCAGCTCATCTATGTTACTTAAGCAAGGGATGCACCTGTAGTCTACCTCTGGGGAGGTGATGAGATGCGTCCTACCCAGTCTTTGCTAGGGCCAAGAGGGAAGGAAAACTTGAGGTATGACTCAGAGGTCCTGTCTTAGAAATACCAATTCCTTTTGATTCAAACACTGAGTAAATGATGTTTATAGGAGCTTCCCACCTGTTCAATATTAACTCAGGTGAGATGTTTCAAATAAATGACTTTTCTATAGTTATTATTAAAGTCTTTCTAAGGATATATACAACTTGCTTGCCTTTCATAATAAAGGATATGGAACATATCTTAATCTTTTCTAAATAATTTACTGTAATCACTATGGTTATCATTTAGTCTAGTGGCTGTATTTTGGGGAGATAATTCTGGGGACTCTTGTTTTCCATATTCTTTTAATTTGTCTACTTTCCATAAGAAACTCCTTTTTAAATTTTAATAATTTCTTTTATTTTATTTTTTCAGTGTTCCAAGATTCATTGTTTATGCACCACACCCAATGCTCCATGCAATACATGCCCTCCTTAATACTACTACCAGACTCACCTATCCCCCCACCCCTTTCCCTTCCAAAACTCTATTTATTTCTCAGAGTCCACAGTCTCTCATGCTTTGTCTCCATCTCTGATTTACCCCAATTCACATTTCCTTTCCTTCTCTTAGTGTTGTCCATGTTACTCCTTATACTTCACAAGTAAGTGAAACCATATGCTAATTAACTTTCTCTGCTTGGCTTATTTCACTCAGCATAATCTCCTCCAATCTCATTCATGTTGTTACAAAAGTTGGGTATTCATCCTTTCTGATGGAGGTATAATATTCCATTGTATATATGGACCATATCTTCTTTATCCACTCATCTGTTGAAGGGCATCTTGGCTCTTTCCACAGTTTGGCAATTGTGGCCATTACTGCTATGAACACTGGGGTACATATGGCCCTTCTTTTCACTACATCTATACTTTCAATGCCATCCCAATCAAATTCCACCATAATTTTTCAAAGTGCTGGAACAAACAAACAATCCTAAAGTTTATATGGAACCAGAAAAGACCCAGAATTACTAAAGAAATGTTGAAAAAGAAAAACAAAGCTGGAGGCATCATGCTACCTGATTTCAAGCTTTATTACAAAGCTGTGATCACAGGGTGCCTGGGTGGCTCAGTTGGTTAAGCGACTGCCTTCAGCTCAGGTCATGATCCTGGAGACCTGGGATCGAGTCCCACATTGGGCTCCCTGCTCGGCGGGAAGCCTGCTTCTCCCTCTCTCACTCCCTCTGCTTGTGTTCCCTCTCTGGCTGTGTTTATCTCTGTCAAATAAATAAAATCTTTAAAAAAAAAAACAAAAACAAAGCTGTGATCACAAAGAAAGCATGGTACTGGCACAAAAACAGACAGATAGACCAATGGAACAGAGTAGAGAGTCCAGATATGGTCCCTCAACTCTATGGTAAAATAATAAAGCAAGAAAAAATATCCAGTATAAAAAAATATAGTCTCTTCAATAAATAGTGCTGGGAAAGTTGGACAGCTACATATAGAAGAATGAAACTAGACCATTCTCTTACACCATACACAAAGATAAACTTGAAATGGATGAAAGACCTCAATGTGAGACAGGAATCTATCAAAACCCTAGAGGAGAATGTAAGCAGTATCTTCTTCGACATCAGCCACAGCAACTTCTTTCAAGGTACATCTCCAAAGGCAAATGAAACAAAAGCAAAAATGAACTTTTGGGACTTCATCAAAATAAACTTCTGCACCGCAAAGAAAACAGTGAACAAAACAAAGAGGCAACCTACAGAATGGGAGAAAATATTCACAAATGGCACTGCAGACAAAGGGCTGATATCCAAGATCTATAAAGAACTCCTTAAACTCAGCATCCAAAAAAAAAGATGATCACATCAAAAAATGGGCAGAAGACATGAACAGAGACTTCTCCATAGAAGACATACAAACAGCTAACAGATGCATGAAAACATGTTCTTCGTTATTAGCCATCAGGGAAATTCAAATCAAAACCACATTGAGATACCACCTTACACCAGTTAGAGTGGCCAAAATTAATAGGACAGGAAACAACAAATGTTGGAAAGGATGTGGAGAAAGGGGAACCCTCTTACAGTGTTGGTGGGAATGCAAGTTGATGTAGCCACTTTGGAAAAACAGTGTGGAGATTACTTAAAAGATTAAAATAGAGATACCATATGACCTGCAATTACAATACTGGGTATTTACTGCTTCCTTCTTTGAGCAAATATTTATTGAGCACTTGCTATGTTTCAAGTAGATGGATATGAATATATGCTTAAGGTAATCTATGCCATTAGGAACTGCTGAGTTTGGCCAGAGAAGAAAACACATACATTAAGATCTATATTTAATTCATTGATTCAGGTGGGAAAACTTGTAATGGGAAGGTTTCACATAGAAGGGGACATTTGGGTTGAGTCTTGAAAGCTAAGTAGGTGGTTGGTGTCCAGAGACCATAGAAGGAACATCCCAGGTCCTAAGACCGGCATGTGCAAAGATCAGTGGCTATGAAAGGACAGTGCCTAAATGGGACCCCAGGGTGTCTGAAAAGGTCGGTATGTGTGTGATTTTTGGAAGATGAAAAACTGTCCCCTCCCCCCAGGACTTTAATTTATTTGCTGTCACTTTGTTTGCCTGTACCCTCCACTCCTTCCTGCCATTGCAGACCTTCATCTTTTGTTGGCTGTGAAACTGGATATTCAACCTTGTTGGAATAATGTTTAAAATAAGAGTAATCAGTTTCCAAGGGGGGGCTTCCCTGTGAACAAAGTGTCAGGGCTTTGGTGCATTGTTATTTATTTATTTTTTTGGCCATTCAGAGACTTCCTTGCTCTCATTTGCATATTGGATGATGAAGAATGGCAAGAGAGTTCACAGTTGAAAAACAAGGTATCTTGCTAATTGTTTTTCTTAAGGTGAAACAGAGACACAAAGAGTTAAAATGAAACTCACTTGTGATGGAGGATGAATGAATCAGTGTTTGCAAAGCATGTGGTTATCTTTCTATGAAGGGTGAGGTTGGATGCAACAACACTGTTATTCCAAGAATGATGGATGCTGGCATATTTCTTTGAGATAAATCGCATCAGCTCCCACCAACGTTCTTCCAACTGTATGAACTCTATCCTTTGATTCTTGGATAACCCCCTGCACACTGTACTGTGAGACCTTGATAGGTATCAAAGTATGAGGGAAAAATAATATCGTAAAAATAGCCAACATCAATAGAGCAGGGAACAAGAATCACCTCTCCTCTGTGGGCAGCAGCCAGTGAGGGACACAAAAAAGAAATGATTGACATCAGCATACAAACATACACCCTGATGAGACCTGGCTCTGTAGTTCAACAAGAAAGTTATAGCCCATGACAACAAGAATGAGCGTGGGCTTTAAAAGTGAAACACTTGGTGGATATATACCCCCACTCCCCAGTGCATTGCAACTGGCCTCTGAGGGGCCATATTGCCAGTTCACTGACCCCATCCCTTGCTTGCACTCTACAGCTCTGGATTCAGGTTCAAACAAAGTTGAAGGTGGGCTTCCTGGCAGAGACTATACTTTCTGTAGGCCTTGTAAATGGAGTTTAAGTGCAGGCAACATGCTTTCCTCCCTTGGCCCTAACCTTTCCTGGAGCTCTCCTGAAGATTCCAGGTTATATGATACCACTCACTAAAGGAATGGTGTTGCCACTTGAGCTGGAGTCAAGCACAGGAACTCTGTTGAGGTGAAGTGTAGCTCACAATTGTTCTGAAATTTTATTTAGAAAGCAATCATTTTATTAATACCATATAGAGAGCATTGGGTTAGGTATTATTGAAGTATTAAAAATAAAAAGGCAAGGTTAGTTTAGAAGATTTTACAGTCCTGTTGGCAAGAAAATACATATATACAAAGATCAACATATCACTCCATGTACTCTGGTGGAATGGATTTTGGGTTTAGCTTGCTAGAGGGGCATATTCTTATCTCTAATGGTAGGGGAGGCAGCAGAGTAGGCTTCATGGGTGTGTGACCTATGCAGTCACACAAGGCCTCACTTAGAAATGCCCCAAATTTGGCTTGGTGCTCTGCTATTGCATGTTAAAGTCTTAATCATTTTTTAAAAAGATTTATTTACTTATTTTAGAGCAAGAATAGCGAGTACGTAGGGACAGAGGGAGAGAGAGAATCTTAAGCAGACTCCACTCCAAGCATGGAGCATGACACAAGGCTTGATCTTATGGCCTGAGATCATGACTTGAGCTGAAATCAGGAATCAGATGTTTAGCTGACTGAGCTACCTGGGTGCCCCAAATTCTTAGTCATTTTTGAACCAGGGGACCCACACTTAATTTTTCTATGGGCCCTACAAATTATGTAGTTGACTGTGGAAGGAGGAATATTTGTGACATGGCTTGCCTAAGGCACCAAAGTGGTATCTTGTAGAGGAAGAGCTAGGAGATTGGCTTGGTTGAGCTGAAAAGCCAAAGTGTAAGAAGCGTGGAAAGGGAAGCGTCTATTGAGGGAAGATGAGCTACTTGGTGGCAATATGGGATTTCAGGAAGAAGTTTCAAAGCATGACCAGAACTTTCTTTCTTATGCATTTGCACACAATTTTTATTAGCCTAAGATGTCCTAAGGGGTGGACAGGATTATAAATAAGTGAAGGTGTAGTGTTTCCCTTCTGGCCCCAGCAGGGATGTTGTGTGGACTGGTCCACCTTTGCTTGTATCTTTGTGTTGGAAACAAGGTGCTGCAGGGCTTTTCCTGAGGGAAATTCATGCCAAATGTCTTGGAAACCTCTTTGCTTACCCTCAGCCAGTCTTTTACCAGGAGCAGTTAGGTAGATCAAAATTCGTTCCATTTAATTTATGAGGTGTGAGGATTAAATAACCCATAAAAATTTTTAATTGTGTTTTAAGATGTCTAATTGAGATTGAAATTCATCTGGTTAAATTCCAAATATACTAACTCCCTGAATGTTTCCCCTGAGTTCACTCTCAGGCTCTCCTCTGATTGTAGTTAATGTTTTGAGGCTGGTCAGGAGAGGCAATGGAAGGGGCTTCCCTAAGCCCCAAGCCCATGTGATTATTTGGAGTTAAGTGGAGGGATGAACTAATTCTTTGATCTAAGCCACTGTTTTGGGGAGCTGTGGGCTGGGAGAATTGCACTTGGCATTGAAGATCATGAAATATGAGCTGAAGACCAAACCTCTGATGATGCTGTGTGTCTTCAGGCAATCTCCTTAGTTACCAACTCATTTCTACTTTCTTCTTCTACCATACTGAGATGTTATGAGGATCAGCTGTGACTTGCATGGCATTCTTGGAAACCAATTCATTATATAAGCCTTAGATATTTTCATTAACTATGTCAGATCTTGGAGAGGATTTCCTAGAACCGTGCTAGCTTCTCAAAAACATTAAAATGTTAGTGGGGTCAGATTCCCTAGGCATTGTTGAAAAAAAAATCCATCACTTTCTCTCTGTCATTTCCTTCTCTTCCTCTTGTTCATTTTTTTTCATATCAATTCAACTTACATCTTGGTGATCGCAAAATTAGTCCTAAGTGATGGTTGTTTATGGGTATCATGCAACATTTTATGAGGGGAGAGGAAGTCTTAACAACAGGAAGGACTAAATGTGGACAGATAGTTTGTTCCATGCTGTTACGTCCTGCTCTGGTCACTATTAAGTCTGTCTTCTTTGCCTGTGGGAAATTATCTGGTGGCATAGGGGATTTTTTTAAGTAGCAAGAAACTATAAACTGATAGAACTCTTAAATTAACCAGGTTGTTTTCTTATCACACATTATAATCAGACATAATTAAACCTACAGCAAAGGCCAAAAGAGTTCACATGATAGAACCTTGTCAAGATCTCAGGGGTTGTTTTATAGAGGTGCCATGTTTATTGGGTCATTGACTCAGGAAGTATCCAAGTGGTGGAATGAATAGTATCTTTGAGACTAACTTGGTGAAGTGGGTGTCTCTCAGGAAGGTGTTATATGCTTGTTAGAAATGTAATAAGAAACTTGTATTTCCTTCTAGACTAACTGCTAGCATCAACTGAGATATTTGTTGAGGATTTATGAGAAATGACCACAAATTATGAAAATGTAGCATTAATTGTGATCTGCACTGTATCCATAGGGCAAAATTAATGGGCCTGAAGAGCAAGATGTAAATCATCAGGAAATATTGTGACATTGTAAAAAAGAGATTCACTGTGGTTCTTTGCTGGGCATCCCCTTCACCTGGTAGGAAGGCAACAGTGGCCTGGAAATACTGATTCCCATTGGTGCAAGTGGTGGCCATACTTCTCTTCTTCATGATACAGTGACCCTTATAAGAACAACTTCCAAACCAAAATGTCTTCTTAACTGAGTTCATGTTGTTTCTTCTCTGGGTTACTTTGTAGTTACCATGTCAACTTGGTGGGATTCCTTTCAAGATTGTCTGAATAGAATCCACCTTTTCCTTTGGCAGTTACCCATCTTCACATGGACAGTGGCAGTGTGGGGCTCATGGTGGTTTGTGATCATGTAGTCATTTGTGTAGTATTTATTTCCCTTCCCTGATTGTAAGCTCTGTGCCTGGAGGAACCATGTTTGTTTTGTTAGCAGTTTGAGTGACTAGACACTCGGGCTTATTGCGAATGTTGTCATCTACTACTGCTAGTGTTTTTATGTGGGAATTTTTTCTTAGCATTTCTTGGGAAATTTACTGTTTTTCTGAATTATGAATCCTGAGAAAAATCAGTTACAGAATTAGGAAAATTGGGTAAAATGTATACTTTTGTAAGAATTAACATTTAATACTACATAGACAGATATTGATTCTAAGGCATCTCCACTTGAGTCCAAGTAGAAAGCAAGAGCAGAAAACATTGATACATGGTGTCAAACATGAAGGTCAACATTTATAGGAATGAGGATGGGAACAGATATGAGAAAATTGGTCACAATATAATCAGTCATTCTTTGTTACCTGCTGCCATGTTTTAAATGTGTGTCTGTGGCAAATGGTGAATATTGAAAATAAAATAAATACAAATGCTTATATGCCTGGTATGTTTTATACAAATCCTATGAGTAGTGCTGTAAGAATAACATGTTTTGGATGCACAATAAACTTTTAAATAGGCTATTTAGGGTCATGATTCTATTAGTCCTTGCTATGAGATCTAAATGTTACATTTATTTGAATACTACCCCATAGTGTTTGCTGACATTTTCTGGTGTTTGGATATTCTCTATAGGCCATAGCTCTTTGAAAATACTACTAAATGTGGTATTTCTTATTTATATAAACTTTTAAAGCTATCCATAATAAAGAGTAAAATTTATGAAGACTGTGGAAATACTTAAGTAATTTCTAATTCCCAGGAATTCAAAATTTCTATTCCTGAATCCCAAGATTAATATCTGTCATGATTTTGGAAACAAAAAGCTGAATAACAAACCACCCCACAATCTAACTGCTTAAAATAACACCAATTTTTATTTATCACAGTTCTCTGGGTTGACCAAGCTCAGCTGGGTGGTACTGCTATGTCACATGATGTTGGCTGGATCTGCAGTCATTTGGGGCTGTTTTGGCTGGGATGACTCATTTGCAATGTTGGCAGTTGATGATGGCTGCCAGCTGGGGTCTTAGCTGCAAGTTTTGGTCCTATTCTCAGGGTTCCCTTTTAGGTATCCTCTTCATGTGACTTGAATGTCCAGTGGGGAAACTGGGCTCGGAGGGGTGTCCCAAGAATAAAATTTTCTAAGAAGAAAGGAGCTGAAAATTCCTTTAAAACTGGGGCTTGGGGGCGCCTGGGTGGCTCAGTTGGTTGAGCCTCTGACTTCAGCTTGGGTCATGATCTCAGGGTTCTGGGATCGAGGCCCGCATCGTGCTCTCTGCTCCGCAAGGAGCCTTCTACATCCTCTCTTTCTCTGCCTGCCTCTCTGCCTACTTGTGATCTCTCTTTCTGTCAAATAAATAAGTAAAATCTTAAAAAAAAAACCCTGGGGCTTGGAAGCCCCAGAATGTCACTTATGCTGCCTTCGATTAGTTAAAGCAATCACAGAGCTATACCACATTTAAGGGAGGGAAATTAAATTCTATTTCCTGGTATGGGAAATGGCACATGTGCTCAAGGAGGAGAGGAATTCTGGGGCCATCTTTGGAGACTGCTAACCACAGTCTGTCTTCTGATGACAGAGATTTGTGTCAGGCTCATTTCCTAAGATCCCCCAAAGTCTTGTCTCTGTTCCTTTATGCCCATGGAGGCTAGAATGTCCCAGGTGTCTTTTTCACTCATGCTGATGCTGCAGCAAGTAGGGTCCCAGTGTGGTCAGACTTCTGAGCCCTTGGTTCTTCTTCCCAACTGGCTCCTCAGCTCTTTTCCATGTCATCTCTGAGCCTCTCCTTCTCTATGTGATTTCTCCACCAGGGTAGGTAGATATTTGGGACTCCACAAAAAGAGCTAAGGATAAGCCTTATGAAGCCTCTGCATAGGTGATGATTTCCCCTGTCCTACTGGCCCAAGCCAGACACAAACACAGCCCAGAATCAATCTGGGAGGGCTCCACAGACCTTGAGGAATGGTTTATTTGGGGCCACTACATTCATAGTGTGTTGTGGATGCTCAATAATTGTATGAAGGAACAAATAAATAAATGAATGAATGTCCTGTTACTAGTTCAGCCACTTCCAAAACCCATTTTGGAAAAAGGGGATATTTCCTTGAAGGGGAACAAACTTCATGTTTTAGTTCCATCTGTGCCACACATCTCAGAGGCCCTGAACCATCTGAGCAGACTCATGATCCTGGGACCTGCTAGTGGAGATGGGTACCTTCCCTTGATTCCAAACCCCTATAGATTTACTTGGGCTCTGATGGAAATCACCTACCTCCTTCCTCTACTCTTGGGATTGTCCTTCTAGTTCTTTTTTACTTTTTTTTTTTTAGATTTTTCTAAACTGTCAGGACCTCTGAAACTTCTACAGTGGTTTAATGCCAATCTGTTTTTTCCTTTTTTTTTCCTTTTTTTTTTTTTACACAAATTGAAGGTTTGTGGCAACCCTGTATCAAGCGGGTTTATTGGCACCATTTTTCTAATAGCATTTTTTTTCACTTTGTGCCTCAGTGCCACATTTTGGCAATTCTTGCAATATCTCAAATTTTTTCATTATTATATTTATTTTGGTGATCTGTGACTAGTGATTTTTAATGTTACTATTATAATTGTTTTAGGGTACCAGGAAATGCATGCACCCCTATAAGAAAGTAAGCTGAATCAATAAGCATATGTGTTTTGACTGCTCCATTGACTGGCCATGCTACCATCCTTCTCCCTCTCCTTGGGTCTCGCAATTCCCTGAGACATGACAATATTGAAATTAAACTAATAGCCCTATCATGGCCTCTCAATGTTCAAATGAAAGGAAGAGTCACACATATCTCACCTTGAGTCAAAAGTTAAAAAGGATTAAACATGAGAAAGGCACGTTGAAAGCCAAGAAAATGCCAAAAGTCAAGTGGTGAATGCAAGGGAAAATTTCTTAAAGGAAGTGAAAACACTACTCCAGTGAACACATGAATGATAAAAAAGCAAAAACGGTCTTATTGCTGATGTGGAGAAAAGTTTAGTGGTCTGGGTAGAAGATCATACCAACCAAAATATTCCCTTATGCCAAAGGCTGACCCAGAGCAAGGCCCTAACTCTATTCACTTCTGTGAAAGCTGAGAGGGGTGAGGAAGGTGCAGAGGAAAAGTCTGAAGCTAGCGGAGATGGCTTCATGAAATTTAAGAAAGGAAGCCATCTCCATAACACACAAGTGCACGGTGAAGCAGCAGGTGCTGAAGTGGAAGCTGCAGCATATGATTCAGAAGATCCAACTAAGACAGTTATGGAACCAGCCTTCTGTTGGAAGAAGATGCCATCCAGGACTTGCATCGCTAGAGAAGAGAAGTCAATGCCTGCATTCGAAGCTTCAAATGATGGGCTGTTCTTATGTTTGGGGATAATGCTCATGGCTTTATGTTGAAGACTGTGCTTATCTACCATTCCAAATATTCTAGGGCCCTTAAGAATTATGCGAAAAGTGTAAATGGAACAACAAACACTGGATGACAGCGTATCTGTTCACAATATGGTTTACCAATATTTTAAGCCCCCTTTTGGGATCTACTGCTTGGCAAAAAAAGATTTCTTTTAAAATATTATGACTCATTGACAATGCATCCAGTCACTCAAGATCTCTCATGGAGATGTACAATGAGATTGCTGTTTTCACACCTGCAAACACAACATCCATACTGCAGTTCATGGACCAGAGAGTAATTTTGACTGTAAAGTTTTATTACTGAAAAAATACCTTTCTTAAAATTATAGCTGCCATAGCTAGTGATTCCTCTGAGGAATCTGAACAGAGTAAATTGAAAACCTTCTGGAAAGTGTTCACCATCCTAGATACCATTAAGAACATTCATGATTCATGAAAAGAGGTAAAAATGTCAGTATGAACAAGAGTTTGATTCCAGCCCTCATGGATGACATTGACGGGCTCAAAACTTCAGTGGAGGAAGTAACTGCAGATACAGTAGAAATAGCAAGAGAACTAGAGTTAGAAGTGGAGCCTGAAGATGTGATTGAATTGCTGCAATCTCAAAAACTTGAACAGATGAGGAGTTGCTTCTTATGGATAAGCAAAGGAAGTGGTTTTTTGAGATGGAATCTACCTGATGAAGATGCTGTGAAGATGGTTGAAATGACAACAAAGGATTTAGAGAATTATATAAAATTAGTTGATAAAAGATTGGTAGGGTTTGAGAGGATTGACTCCTTGTTTTCCTTTTTTTTTTTTTTTTTTTAAGATTTATTATTTGAGAGAGAGAGACAGAGAGAGAAAAGGAGCAGCAGAGGGAGAATTCTAAGCAGACTCCCTGCTGAGCATGGAGCCTGACTTGGGGCTCAACCCCATGACCTTGAGATCATGACCTGAACCACAACCAAGAGTTGGACACTTAACCAGCTGAGCCACCTAGGTGCCCCTGACTCCAACTTTGAGAGAAATTCTACTGTGGGTTAAATGCTGTCAAATAGCATTACCAGCTACAAAGAAATTATTTAGTGAAAGGAAGAATCAAAGTATTTTTAAATTAAGGAATGTATATTGTTTAGATATAACGCTATCGCGCACTTAATAGTCTTATAATAGACTTTTTTATAATATATAGTATAAACATAACTTTTCTATGCACAGGGTAACCAGGGAATTCATTTGACTTGCTTTATTGAGATGTTTGCTTTACTGTGGTGCTCTGGATCCAAATCCATAATATCTCGGAGGTATGCCTATATATGTACTTCTTAAATCTTGCATGCATGCACAAGCTCGCGCGCATACACACACACACACACACACACACACACACACACACACACACACACACCCCTAAACCCATAATTCCTTTTCTCTTCTTCCCCAAAACTACTTTTTCCAGAAGAGCTAGGTCAATGCTTCATTTCTGTATCTGAGCCTGGGTTATATTGAAGTTTCTCTGTTGTATTTAAACTTTGGCTTGTCTCTTATAGACTAGAGATCAAGAGCCAATTTGAGGTATGGATTTGCTCTTTTGGACATGTAATCCCAAGGGACGAACTGTTATCACTCACATCATTTCTGTTGCAATAAAAACCTTAATCATGCAGGAGGCTTGGTTTTGAACTCTTTGACTTAAAAAAAACTTTTTTTTTTTTTGCAAGCTTAAATAATGTCAACAAATCCTGAATGGAGGGGATTACTCAAAGATTATAACCAAGCTATAATGATGACATTAGGCAGGGAAATGCAGATGAGCATTAGTCTTCTTTTATCTCATCCAGTAAAATCTTTTTAAGAGAAATTTAGATCTTTGTTACCCTGGAAAAACCTAGCTGCTTATAGGGAGAGATGAGATCATTTTTTTTACTGCACTAAGGAAACTTAATTATTAGAAATTCCAGACTTTCTAGGGGACTCTGACTCATGTTTTGAGACCATATTTTATCCAGCAAACCATAACATTCACATGACCATCTCTCTCTCAACTGAAGCATCCGGCACAACATTATGCCTGCAAATGGTTTAGCATTTTTTTGTAGAGTAGGATCCTGCATTAGTCCCTGCCTTATTTCTTTTACCTCCCACCCACATTGTCTGCCTCAGAGATGGAGGCAGAAAGTGAACATTAATATTCTTCATTCTCTCAACTGGTGGGTGGCAGAATAAAGTCATACTCTCTAATCAAGGATTGAACGTTTTTATTATAACTTTGGTTTTATCTTATGCTCTTCGACCTAAGTCTCCTTATCCTCAATAAAAATTCAGATCCGACATGCTTTGGATTAACCCTGGACATAAATTCATCTCTTTAAGTGGTCACACTCATGCCATTTTTTTTTTTGTTCATCTGTTTAAGAAGTTTGTGTTGAATATCTCCTATGAGTCTGGCACTGTTTTTTTTTTTAAGATTTAATTTATTTATTTGAGAGAGAGAGATAATGAACATGAGTGGGGTGGAGGGGTACAGGGAGAGGGAGAGAGGCAGGCTCCCCACAGAACAGGGAGCCTGATGCGGGGCTCTATCCCAGGACCCTGGGATCATGACCTGAGACAAAAACAGATGCTTAATGACTGAGCCACCCAGGTGTCCCATATCTGATATTGTTCTAAGCACAGAAAATACAGCAGTGAGCAAACCAGACAAAATACCTACCCTTATGGAGTTTACTTTTAGAATGGGAATACAGACTGTAAACATGATAAATAAGTAGAGTTAATATATTACATGTACTATGTAATATAATGTTAGCATCAGTAATTAGTTGGTAATAAGGGCTATGAGACAAATGCATCTGTTTTTAGAAAAGCAGTTCAAAAAGAGAATTTTACAGTGATAAATACCTGTATTAAGAAAAAAGATCTCAGAAAAACAACTTAAATTTACACTAGAGGGATGAGAAAAAGAAAAACAAAGTAAGCTAAAGTTAGCAGAAGAAAGGAAATAAATATTACAGCAGAAATAAAATAGAGACCAGAGAGACAATAGAAAAGATAAACAAAACTGAGAGTTGTTTTCTTGAAGTTATAGATAAAATTGACAAACTTTTAGCTAGACTAAATAAGAAAAAAGAGAATGAATTATATTAATAAAATTATAAACAAATGAAGAGACATTTCAACTGATACCACAGAAATACAAAGAATCAGAAAACTACCATACAAATATATACAAATTAAATATCTTACAGGAAATGGATAATTCCTAGAAACACAGTTTACCATGACTGAATCAGATAGATAGACAATAGATAAACAGATAGATAGATATTGGTGTACATATATACATTTCCTTTGTTGTTTCTCACTTGTTTCTTTTGCTTTTGCTGCCTTTGTTTTTTGGTCTCTTATCCAAGAAACTATGGCCAAGACCAATATCAAGGAGCATTTTTTAGTGTTTACTTCTATGAGTTTGATGGCATCAGATATTATATTTAAGTCTTTAATCTATTTTAAGTTAACTTTTTTGAATTAATTTTTGTATATGATACAAGATATAGGTCCACTTTCATTCTTTTGCATATAGATATACAGTTTTCCCAATACCATTTCCTAAAGAGATTATTCTTTTTCTATTATGTATTCTTAGTGTCCTTGGTCAAAAATTAGTGAACTTTATATGCATGGGTTTATTTTTGGGTTCTTTATTCTGTTCCATGTGTCTATGTGCCTGTTTTATGCCAGTACAATTTTGTTGTGATTACTCCAGTTCTGTAATACAATTTGAAATCAGGAAGAGTGAAGTCTCTAACTTTGTGCTTCTTTCTCAGGTTTGCTTTGGCTATTTGGGGTCTTTTGTGGTCCATACCAATTTTAGGATAATTTTTCCATTCCTGTGAAAAATGCCATTGGAAGTTTTGTAAGATTGCTTTGAATCTGCACATGGCTTTGGATAGCACAGACTTTCCACAATATTAATTCTTTCAATCCAAGAACATGAGATATGTTTCTCTTTATTTATATCTTCTTTCATTTCTTTGAACAATGCCTTATAGTTTTCAGTGTGTAGGTCTTTCACTTCCTTAGTTAAATTTATTCCTAAGTATTTTATTTTCTTTGATACTATTGTAAATAGGATTACTTTCTTAATTTCTCTTTCAGATTATTCATTAATTATTGATATTATATATGTAGTATATATATATGACTATATATATACACCAGTATCTGTTATCTATCTATCATCTGTCTATCTGATTCAGTCATGGTAAGTTGTATGTTTCTAGGAATTATCTATTTTTCCTATAAGTTATTTAATCTGTATATAATTGTTTTTTTTTAAGGTTTTGTTTATTTGTTTGACAGAGAGAAACACAGCTAGAGAGGGAACACAAGCAAGGGGAGTATCCTGGGACTTCGGGATCATGACCTGAGCTGAAGGCAGACACTTAATGACTGAGCCACCCAGGAACCCCTGTATATAATTGTTTACAGTAGTTTTCTGATTCTTTGTATTTCTGTGGGATCCATTGAAATGTCTCATCTTTTGATTATAATTTATTAATTTGACTCATTTCTCTTTTTTTCTTATTTAGTCTAGCTAAAGGTTTGTCAATTTTGTTTATCTCTTTAAGAAAACAACTCTCAGTTTTGTTCTTTTCTATTGTCTTTCTGGTCTTTAATTTGTTTCTGCTATAATCTTTATTATTTCCTTTCTTCTGCAAACTTTAGGCTTAGTTTGTTTTTTCTTTTTCTCATTCCTTGAGTGTAACTTTAATTTGTTTATCTGAGATCTTTCTTTTTCCTTTTTCTTTCTTAGAGATTTAATTTATTTGACAGAGGGAAACACAGCTAGAGAGGGAACACAAGCAGAGGGAGTGAGAGAGGGAGAAGCATACCTCTGCCAAGCAGGGACCGTTTTGTGGATCTCAATCCTGGGACTCCGAGATCATGACCTGAGCCAAAGGCAGACGCTTAACAACCGAGCCATTGAGGTGCCCCTCTTTTTTTTTAATGTGGGTGTTTATCAAGTTTCTCTTTTAGAACTGCTTTTTAAAAAAATTATCATAAGTTTTGATATGTTGTATTTCCATTTTGGTTGTTTTGAGGTTTTTTCGATGTCTTCTGCTTTCTTTGTCCCATTGGTTGTTCAGAAGTATGTTGTTTAATTTCCTTATATTTGTGAGTTTTCAGCTTTTCTTTCTTTATTTTTTTTAAAGATTTTATTTATTTGACAGAGAGAAACACAGCCAGAGAGGGAACACAAGCGGGGGGAGTGAAGAGGGAGAAGCAGGCCTCCCGCTGAGCAGGGAGCCCGATGTGGGGCTCGATCCCAGGTCTCCAGGATCATGACCTGAGCCGAAGGCAGTCACTTAACCAACTGAGCCACCCAGGCGCCCCCTTTTCTTTCCTTATTGATTTCTTATTTCATATTATTTTTTTTTGAAAATATACTTGATATGATTTCAATTTTTAAGACTTCTCTTTTTGACCCAACAGTGATCTGGACAATGTTTTTGTGTGTTTGAGAAGAATGCATATTCTGCTGCTGATGGATAGAATGTTCTGTATTTGTGTTAGGTACATTTGGTCTGAAGTATAGTTCAAGTCCATTATTTCCTTATTGATTTTCTGTCGGAATGATCTACCCATTGTTGAAAGAAGAGTATTAAAGTCCCCTACTATTATTGCACTGCTACCGATTCCTGCCTTCAGATCTGTTAATAATTGTTTAATATATTAGGTGCTCTGATATTGGGTACATATATATTTACAATCATTATATCCTCTTGATGAATTGACCCCTTTATCATTATATAATGGCCTTCTCTCTTGTTACAGCTTTTGACTTAAAGTCTACTTTGATATAAGTATAGCTACCCTTGTTCTCTTTTGGTTTCCATTTGTATGGAATACCTTTTACCATCCTTTAATTTCTAGCCTATTGGTGCACTTAAAACTGAAGTAAGTCTCTTGAATGCAGCATATACTTAGGGTTTGTTTTTTTTTAAATCCATTTTGTCACTATGACTTTATTTTTTAAATTTATTCATCAGAGAGAGAAAGAGAGTGAGAACAAGCAGGGGGAGTGGCAGGCAGAGAGAAGCAGGCTCCTTCAGAGCAAGAAGCCCAATGTGGGACTCAGTCCCAGGACTCTGGGATCATGACCTTAGCTGACAGCAGCTGTTTAACTGACTGTACCACCCAGGTGTCTCTATGTATTTTAATGAGATAATTTAAACCATTTACATTTAGAGTAATTATTGATAGGTAAAGACCTGCTAACACTGTTTTGTTAATTACTTTCTGACTAATTGATTCCTTTCTTTCTCTTTTGTTATTTTCTTTGTGAATTGATTTTTTGTAGTGATATGCTTTGATTATTTTCTTATTATCATTTGTGTATCTATTATAAGCTATTAATCTGTGTTTACCATGATGCTTTCATAATATATGTTAGATTATATCAGCCTATTTTAAACTGATAATAACTTACTTGTCTCCCCTATTTGATGTTGTTGATGTCACAATTTACATATCTGTATCCATTAATGAACTGTTGTAGCTATAGTTATTTTGAACACTTTTGTCTTTTGACATATGCTAGAGTTCCAATAGACTTACATTCACCATTGCAGTATTTGGATAGTTTGGATTTGACTGCATATTTGCCTTTACCAGTGAATTTTATTATTTCATATGTTTTTATATTACTAATTAGTACATATCATTTCAGCATGAAGAACTTCCCTTCTTATAAAGTATGTTTTGTGGTAAATTCTTTTCTTATGAAGTATGTTTTGTGGTACATTCCCTCAACTTTTGTTTGGGAAAATCTTTATCTCTTTTTTATTGCTGAATGATAACTTTGCTGGACAGTGTATTTTTGCTTTGCAGGTTTTTTTTTTTCCTTTGAGCACTTTGAAGCTGTCATTCCATTCTTTCCTGTCCTGAAAGGTTTCTGCTGATAGTTTTTTAAAAAAATTAATTCCTTTTTATTAAGTTTTAACTTTAATTCTAATATAGTTAACATACAGTGTTATATTAGTTTCAGATGTACAATATAGTGATTCAACAATTCTATACATTATCCAGTGTTCATCATGATAAGTGTCTTCTTTAATTCCCTTCACTTATTTCACCCACTGTCCAACCTTCTTCCCTTCTGGTAACCATCAGTTTGTTCTCTCTAGTTAAGAGTCTGTTTTCTTTGTTCATTTGTTTTGTTTCTTAAATTTTACGTATGAGTGAAATCATGTATTTTCCTTTCTTTGACTGGCTCATTTCACTTAGCATTATACTCTAGGTCCATCCATGTTGTTGCACATAACACGATTTCATTCTTTTTATGGTTGAATAATATTCCATTGTATATTTATAGCACATTCCTTTATTCATTCATCATTTAGTGGACATGTGGGTTGTTTTAATAATTTGGCTATTGCAAATAATACTGTAATAAACATGGGGTGCATGTATCCCTTTGAATTAGTGTTTTTGTACTTTTGGTTTAAATACCCAATCAATTACTGGATTGTAAGGTAGTTTCATTTTAACACTTTGAGGAATCTTCATACTGTTTCCCATAGTGACTGCTCCAGTTTGCACTTCTTCTCACAGTACATGAGTGTTCCTATTTCTCCACACACTCTCCAACATTTGTTGTTTCTTGTATTTTTAATTTTAGCCATTCTGATTAGTATGAAGTGATATGTCATTGTAGTTTTGCTTGCATTTCCCTGATAATGAATAATGTTGAGTATCTTTTCATATGTCTGTCAGCCATTTGTATTTCTTCTTTAAAGAAATGTCTGTTCATGTCTTCTGCCCATTTTGATTGGATTATTTGTTTTTTTGGTGTTGAGGTGTGTAAGTTCTTTATTTTTTAATTTATTTTTCATTATTTATTTATTTATTTTTTTGCCAGAGAGAGAGATCACAAGTAGGCAGAGAGGCAGGCAGAGAGAGAGAGGAGGAAGCAAGCTTCCTGCTGAGCAGAGAGCCCGATGTGGGCCTCGATCCCAGGACCCTGAGATCATGACCTGAGCTGAGAGCAGAGGCTTTAACCCACTGAGCCACCCAGGCGCCCTGTAAATTCTTTATCTATTTTGGATACTCACCCTTTGGCAGAGATGTCATTCGCAAATATCTTCTCCCATTCAGTAAGTTTTCTTAGTTGTGTTGATTGTTTCCCTTGCTGTTCAGGGTTTCTACTGGTAGTTTTATTGCAGTTCCCTTGTATTTGATGAGTCTTTTTCTCTTCTGCTTTAAAAATTCTCTTTGTCTTCAATTTTAGAGAGTTTTATTATAATGTGTCTTGGTGAAGATCTCCTTGGATTGAAAATGTCTAGGGAATTTTAAGCTTTGTGTATTTTGTTGGCTATATTTCTCCCAGATTTGTGAAATTTCAGCCATTATTTCCTTAAATAATTCTTTCCTTCCTTCCTTCCTTCCTTCCTTCCTTCCTTCCTTCCTTCCTTCCTTCCTTCCTTCCGGGACTTTCAGAATGGAAATACTGTTTTGCTTGTTGTTATCCCATAATGAATATAGGCTTCCCCCCACTGCTTTTTTTCATTTTTATTTCTTTTTTTCTCCCCTGACTGGATAATGTCAAGAGATAGGTGTTCAAGTGTACAGATTCTTTCTTCTACTTGATTGAGCCTGCCACTGAAGTTGTATATTGAAATTCATTTCATTATTTCATCATTTCATTCATTTTATTTCTTTAGCTCCAGAATTTCTGTCTGGTTCGTCCTTTCTTTTCCTTTCCTTTCCTTTCTTTTCCTCTTTCTTTCTCTTTCTCTCTGTCTGTCTCTGTCTCTCTCTCTCTTTCTATGATTTCTGTCTTTCTGTTGAACTTCTCATTTTGTTCACACACTGTTTTCTTAAGTTCATTGCGTTGCCTATCTGTGTTCCCTTGAATTATGTTGAGATTCCTTAAAATAATTATTTTGAATTATTTTTCAAATCTCTATTTTTTGGGGGTCAGTAACTTAAAAAAATTGTGTTCTGGTTGCATTATGTTTCTCATTTTGTGTGTGTGTGTATGTGTGTGTGTGTGTGTGTGTGTTTCCAATGGTTTTGCATTGATGTCTGTGCATTTGGGGGAGCAGTCACATCTTCCAGCCTTTTTGAAATGGCTTTGGTGGAGAGAGACTCACCTGAGTGTGGATGTGAGATTGCCAGCTAGTGGGCTGTAGTATCTTTGGTTCCTGGGAGGGCACATAACATAGTCCTCATGCAGCTCCATCAGCTGAGGTCAATGTGGGTTCTTCTGTGGCCAAGATTGCAGAGATCCCAGAGTAGCTAGGCTCTTTGGTCCTGAAGTTTCCTCTCCTTCTTTGCCTGTGGGAGAAGCTTCTAGCAGAGGGGATCCCTCTAGCCTCCATGTCTTGTGTGTTTTTGTACTCAACATGGTAGCAGAGCCAGGTACTGGAGTCAGATGCACTCAGAGATAACATGGTGTCTGTACTTGCTGACACCAGTGTCTGAGGTATGGGTATGTGTGGATCTTTCATGGAATGGGAGTCTGGTTCTCTGGGATTCACTGCAGTGACTGAAACTCCACAGGAGGGGGATGTATTAGTAGCACAGGAATACACTGGTGGTTTGGGCTCATGAAGGAAGGTGCAGTAGCAGCATGCCATGGGTGGTATTATTCCTGATTCACTGCAGGGGACAGTTACAAAGCATCAGCAACATGGCCTGCGGATGGCTCTTTAAAGCCACATGTCAGAACCCATGGGGCAGTGCACAGAGCAGTGGCAGCTCCAGTCCCATGGATAGTAAGGCATTGTGACACCCCAATACCAGAGAGTGGGTATCGTGGTTACTGGGGGCAGGTCTCACCATAATAACAGCTCCAGCCTTGGGGAAGAGATGTATCAGCAGGGACTCTGGGCAGCTCGATTTGCTGGGTTCTGTCAGTGGGGATCCTTAGCAGCCAACGTTGTAAATGTCCATGGGTATGAAGCTTTATTTTAAAGGCATCACTCTGGCTGCTGAGTTAAGAACAGATGGTGGGGGCTAAGAGCAAAAGTGAGGAGAGCAATTTGGTGTCTGTTGCTGTGTCTAAGAGAGCAACAATGCTGGCTGGTAGTGGGGTGGGAAAAAGTGGAAGTGGGAAGTGAGAGAAAGAGTCAAGGTAATAGTTAGCCTGAGTAATGGTGAGGATAAAAGAGTCTCTAACTGAGCTGAGAAGGCTTTGTAGGGACAAGCAGGGATGGGGTCATCTGGAGCTCAGTTCTTGTCATGTTCGGCTGAGATGGCTGCTAGACATCAGTGTGGATGTTGAGTGCGTCTTTGGCTCAGTGAGTCTGGAATGGGGGGATGCTGGAACTGGAAATATAAATTCTACTTTCTTCCTCAGATTAGACCCTGAGCTCAGCCCATTTGTCTGAGGCCTGTTCACTGTCTGATTCAGGCCTTCTGGCTCCCTGGACACCCTCTGTCCCAGCCTGATTTTCTAGAATCCCCCAGCTCTGCTGGCTCTGATCATTTTTGTGGACCTAATTCCTGGTTTAGAGTCCTGCACTACATCCTAACTCCTGTGTTGATTCTTGATAGTCTCAGCTTGCGGGTGGATGGTCTATATCACATCCTGTCCTCTCAGTTCCTCGACCTTCTTATCTGTAGTATTTTGCTTTTTTTTGTATTGGCTAGCCATCCAATCCCATGGCCACATCACCATAACAACTTAAAAAATCCTTATAAGAAAAGGTAATACCATGCTCCTACTAAAGGCTTTTATCCTTCTAGTTAACTGTTCAAGGAACCCCCAGTATAATCATTCTGTCACCTTCTTGTGGTCCACTGAGCCACCTAATTTCATTAACTCCCTCTCGGCTTCCCTTCATTTTTGTCCAGCATAGGTTCCTTACTCAATCAGTATGACTGTCTTGTAGACATCTGCTTCTTCTGGCTATCCTACTCTCTTTTCAAAGCCCATAACCAAAGCATTTTAACCATACCAGAGAGCCTTCAAAACTACCCATGTCTGGGCCCCACTGAAGAGCAACCGAATCAGTCTCTGTAGGAGTCTGGGTGTCAGTATTTTTCTTTCTATAAGCTCCTAAGTAGGTCTAATACCCAGGCAGGGCTAAGAACCACTGATGATCAGAGGAAACCATAACTGAGTAGACTGGGTCCCTTTTAAATTTTTGATCTCAGACCTCTAGAGGGTTCCTAATACTGCCTGGCCATCTGGCCACACTTCTTTGCAAGCTTCCTCTCCTTTATGAGATGACTATTTTATACTTTTTCTCTCTCACGTTTACTCTCCTACCTCTCTCTGGTACATACTTAGTTGGTGACTTTACCTCACACCTCATTAGAGAAATGGAAATCATCACATGGGGCACTCCTTGAACTCCTTTTTATTCCCCTTTCATGTGCTGGCTGTGGCCACTTTAATTCATATTCATACCTTGTTTCTATAGTTGTTTATTATATTTTTCCTGCAGATTGTGAACTCTGAGGGCAGGGGTCTTTTTGCTTATTTACTAATGTATATGACATCCAGTACAGGGCCTAGTTACCACGTAGAAAGAGGAATGCTCTAATATTGTCTGCATGAATAAGTAAGACATATCTTGATCATATGAGTTAAAGCAAAAATATAGAAATACTTTCAGTGGTTTTTGTGACTAAAATGAAGGTAAAGATCATTCTAGTTGAGCGATCTTGCTTTATAAAGGTCTAAGCTGATGTAGGTCAGATGACTTCTTCCTGATCACACAGCTGGTTCCAGAGGTGGGAACAGAATTATTACCAAGACCAACTTCTATGGTCAACCACAGTGAGTGTACGAGCCAAATGCCATTTACCATTTACTATTTACATTTGGCTTGGTATGCAGGACTTTTTTTTTATAGGACAGAAGAGTTTCCTCTGGGGTGATATTGGGTTTATGCCAGTATTCAAATTGGTTTTCTTCCTCAGAACAGACTGATAGAGATGGGATGGTACCAGGAAGGAGTTGCTGTGGAAGGAGGCCAGCCTTGCAGAGCACAGAACTGAATTGTTCTCACCTGTACATTTGATATTTTTGCCTCAAAATCCTCTTCTTAAAAGCACTTTGCTAAAAATAGAGTTTTTATTTGAGATGTTGAGTAACTTTAAGGAAAAATTACCTGTAAGGACTTACACTGTGCTTGTCACTCTGTAATCACACACATTTTGATAAAGGTACCATTTAAGAAAGAAATAGTAGACAGAGAAACAGTTATCTTCCTCTTCCATGTGAAATTGGTTAAAAAAATAAATTTCAGGTCGAGACATGAAAATATTATTCCAAAAGAGAGTATTTTTGTGTGTGTGATGCTCAGATGTGGACTAGTTGTTTAGTGATAGTTTTTTAGTCAGAAGCTCAAGCACCTTAATGGAGGTAATCAGTTTTAGCCTATGAAGAGTAGGGGATCTTCCTGTATGCACTCAACATCAGAGAGGCCCATTAGAAAGTAGTAGTCTGCCCAGGTCCAAATGAAGGAGTGTCTTCAATGAATGAGGATACTCCCCTTACAGGCTGAGCAACCCTACCAGTGTTCCTGGGACTGCTGGGTTTCTCAGGGGGCAGAACTTTCAGTGCCAAGTTGAGAGAGTTGGGAAAGATGATGAAGTTGATCACTCTAAATACTTGTACTTATTGGAGAATGATTCTTCTCTCGTGGTAAGAAAATCTTTTGTTTGTTTGTTTGTCTTTTAAAGTTCTGTCCATAGAAAAGGGAGCCATTAATCCAGACTCTACTTTCTAGCCTGTTCACTATTATTCTATCCTCCTTTGGAAGTTGGAATTGGTTGTAGATGCTTTGCCTTAAATAGTGTTAGCTGCCCTAAGACCTGAGAGCCCCAGCTAGTCCTCCTGGACTAGACAGACCTCCTGGACCTACCCAGGGCCTTTTCCTATCCCTACCAGGAAGATTATTGTAATTGTAATATTAACTGATCCAGACTATTGTAGCCCACCCTTCCTGCTACCCCTACCCAGTTTGGAGTTAGAAGACCAGAAATCCAGGCTAGGTTGTCACTGATTATGGGGAAGCCATCTGAAATCTCTAGTTCTTCATTTCCACATTTAAAAGTGAAGGCGTGGTACTTTCTACATTTAAACTACCTCAAACTATATTTGGAGATTCCAAGATTATCTGTGAGAATGTATAGTAAATAGGATAAAAAAATTCTCCCACAAATATTTTCAAAATTCATATTATGAAATTAGGTTGTCAAGTTCCTGTCGACTCATCTTTTCATATTTGCTTGCTACATCCTGACACTGGGAATAGTTGTCAAAATAAATAGAAATCTCACTGTTTGAAACATGCATTAATGATATTAGATGAGAAGGATTTTCCAGACAGGTTTGAACTCTTGCTACAGTGTGATTTATGCTGAAGTGTTTGAAAAGTTGGCCTGGAATTTGGCAAATGACCACAAATTACCTCTTATTACCACAAATTAGCTCTTTATGATTATTTAATTTTTATGAGTGTGTGCTTTACTTTCCCAATTAAGTTGTAAGATATTGGGGCCAAGAGGAAAGGGTTATATTTGTAGAAATTCTCCACAGTGCCTAGCACAGAACTCTGCACACAGTGAATAGGAAGGCTGTGTACATCGTCATTCAGTGAAGACATCATCTTTCTCCAAGGATTGGTATTTGTGTTGGTTAGTGGATGGCCAGTTAGCAGAGTGGCCTTGGAGAGTGAATTATGTGTGGCAATAGCTCCAGGTTACGTGAAGAACATCCACTCATTCATTAGGTTATAATTAACCCTACAGGTTCCCACTGTGGTGTTACGTTGAATAAAAACAGAGAGAAGATAAAAAGCTCTTTTATGTTGACACAAACTTGAAGAGGCCAGCTATTAACCACTGATGTTGAGCTACATTTTGTCAAGACGATTCATGCCTCACTTTGAGATGAGTCTAAAACTAGCACTATTTCCTCTATTGCTCTGCTGGTATACCACCTTGGGGTAATAGGGTACCATACTAAGATAAGCTGTGGGAGAAAAATCGGTCATCATCTTTCTTATTTTTAAATGCCCAGTTGAAACAGATCTTGTGCTAGTCTTTTCTGATAAAAACTAACCCTTTCTTGTCCTATATTTCTCTTCTTGTTTCAAATGGAAACCATGCTAAATATGGCTATGGGAACTTGAGATTTATGTATATTATGCCATAGAAGTATATAGTATAGTGATTAGTATTAATGAACCTTAAAATAGTTAGAATCATTGCATCTCCTTATTTTTATTTATTTATTTATTTATTTATTTATTTATTTATTTATTATTAAAGATTTTATTTATTTGACAGAGAGAAACACAGTCAGAGAGGGAACACAAGCAGGGGGAGTGAGAGAGGGAAATGCAGGCTTCCTGCTGAGCAGGGAGCGCGATGTGGGGCTCGATCCTGAGCCGGAGGCAGTCACTTAACCAACTGAGCCACCCAGGCGCTCCATTTTTATTTACTTTTTAAAAGATTTTTATTTGAGAGAGAGTGAGAGCATGCATGGGCGCATGAGTGCGGGGGGGGCAAAGGGAGAGGGAGAAGTAGACTCTCTGCTGAGCACCGAGCCTGCCACAGGGCTTGATCCCAAGACCCTGAGATCATTTGGCCTGAGCTAAAGACAGATGCTTAACCAACTGAGCCACCCAGGTGCCACATTTCATCCTTTTAAACAGGGAAATTGCACAAAATATACTAATGTAGGCTGCTGTGAATAATTTTGATCCACTATGCCTGGGATGGAAATGGGTTTCTTCTCAACTGTCCCCTCTAATCTATTGGTGGTAAGTAGAGCACTCTCGTAAGGGTCATGAAACCAGAAGTCAGCAAAAAAAAAAAAAAAGAAAAGAAAAAAAAAAGAAATAACTATGGTAAATATTTTAGGCTTTTAAAACCATATAGTCTCTGTTGCCCCTACTAAATTTTGCTACTGTAGCATAAAAGTAATAACTAAACCAAAGGGCATGGCTATGTTCTAATAAAACTTTATTTATAAAAATTGCCCAGTAGCTGGATTTGGCCCACTGGCAATAATTTGCCAGTTCACCTGCTGCCAACGCAGAAGAAACAGTGGCTAATTAGCTTTGTATGTTATGGGAAAGATAGCAAGTAGTGGTACAGATATCCTTCTTTCTTTGCTATTGCCTTCAGTGTTCAGCAAAAAAGAGTTCTGATCATAATTCTGGCTATTGATCATGTGTATAATGTAAATATATCAATGGAGATTTTAGGTAAGAATTAGCCAGTTGCTCACTACAAAGTTTAATACAGTCCATAATTCCTTATTCATAATTCTAAAATCCTATAAGCTCTGAGAATCCAAAGTGTTTTGTTTCAGATGGCAAAACTGAGCTGACCTGAACTCATTTGGCAGCAAAACCTGGCCTGTGTGGACATAAGGCTTTTCATCATCTTTATTTATCCTGCTTAATGTAACAATTCATGAGTCTTGCTGTTTGATTGTAGAGGGCCAGCCCAGACCCTGCTAGGAGTTTTATTTACTGAAAAGTATATGTATCAAATTACCTTTCTGAAGTCCAAAAATTTCTCACTCTCAAAACCATCTGACACTGAGAATTTATGATGAGGGATTGTGGCCTTAACAGAAACTCTCCTCTTTTGTGTGCAGTGTATAATAAATGCATATCAGAGTAATGCCAATAAATTAGTCTAATCAAGCCATCTGACCAATGACTAGTTACAATGGGGTAATCAGCTTAATCACCTGTGTTAATGAAGAGTTAAGCTTCTGCTTTTAAACCCAAGTAAAACCAGGAAAATCAACATTAATCTTTCCTATAATGACATTTCCTCTACTTTTTGTGTGTAAATGTTTTTTGACATACAGTGCTGTTTGCAGCACATCCATCCATACAGAACTGTGCAGGTTCTTTGGCCAATAATTGGCTTCCACAAACTTGGGGGTTACCTTTGCATGTGCAACCAAGGGTGGTATATTGAAGCAAATGTCAAGAGGATGCATGAGCCATTGAATGCGTTAGATCTCATGACCTATTAGAACCAGTAGTTAGTTAGGACTGGACCCAGTCTTGCCCTTCCACTAGCTGTGTCTAGGGTTTGTTCTGGTTAACCCATAAAAGGAGACTTTGACACAAGGGTGGGACAGCATACCTCTCATTGTCTTTATTGTCTCTCATTGTCACCTTTTCTCCACCTCTATGCCAGCATTTACTGTTTTGCCCTTTCCATTGGACCATAATTACCTTGAGAGTCAGAAAATATGTTTTAATTCTTTTGTATCTTCAGGCTTCAGCATAGGAACACATACCTTTGTTGACTAACTGAATGCTCATGGATTCAAGGACTCATAAAACTAAGGGGGACCTCAGAGATGATCTTACTCAAAACACGAGGAAACAGATATCTGCAGAGGTTTACTAGACAGTCTCATAGACTGGATCTTATCACCAAACATGTGCTGACACCGTTTCCTAATCCAAAAAAGCTCTGTGAATTAGGTGTGTCACCCAAAAATTCTCAAATGAGGCATCTGACATTTAGAAAGGCTAAGCAACTTCGTAAAACGGTGCAGCTTTGACCCAGGGTCTGTCTTATTTCGAAGTATTGTTTTCCATCACATTACAGGATCATGCCTACCTCTAATGGCTGACTGATAGATGCTCCTCAATTCTTCCAGGATGTTCAAATCATTTTGATTCATATCCACTGAAGGGTATTAAGATGAGATAATCAGGTCTCTTGCCATCTCCAAGTTTACAATCTAGAGAAGAAGCAGATATTAGCAAAGTGAAATATTGCCATAGCTTCTCCCCTTCCCCTGCTTCCCTGCTTTACTGACATATAATTGACAAAATTGTAACATATTTAGAGGTACGATGTGATGATTTGAAATAGATATACATAGTGAAATGACCACAATGATCAAGTCAATTAATATATCACTCACATATTGTTTTTTCATTTTTGGAGGGATGAGATTTTTCAAGATCTAGTCTCTTAGCAAATTTCAAATTCAATAAATTATTATTAACTACAGTTAACCATGCTGTACATTAGAGAGTAAGAACTTATTCATCTTAAATTGAAAGTTTATACCCTTTGACCAGCATCTCCCCTCCTCCACTCCACTACTTTCCCAGCCCCTGACAACTACCATTCTACTCTGCTTCCATGAATTCAACTTTTTTTTTTTTTTTAGATTCCACATGTAAATGATATGATCCAGTATTTGTTTTTCTCTGACTGGTTTATTTCGTTTAACATAATGCCCACCAGGTTCATCCATGTTGTTCCAAAAGGCAGGATTTCCTTCTCTTTAAGGCTAAATAATATTCTTGTGTGTGTGTGTGTGTGTGTGTGTGTGTGTGACAAATGTAAATATCACATTTTCTTTATCCATTCATCTGTGGATAGGCACTTAGGTTGTTTCCATACCTTGGTGATTTTGAACAATGGTGCAATAAACATAGGGATTCAGATATTTCTTTGATTTAATGATTTAATTTCCTTTGGATATATATCTAGAAGTGGTATTGTTCTATTTTTAATTTTTTGAGGAACCTCCATAATGTTTTCTATAATAGCTATACCAATTTACTTTCTTATCAGTGGTGTAAATGGGTTAGCTTTTCTCTGCATCCTTGACAATACTTATTAGCTTCTATTTGTGTGTGTGTGTGTGTGTGTGTGTGTGTGTGTTGTCTTTCTAATAGCTATGAGGTAATATCTTGTAGTTTTGATTTGCATTTCCCTGATGATTAATAATGTTAAGCATCTTTTCATGTACCTATTGGCCATTTGTATGTCTTCTTTGGAAATAATGTTTTTTCATGTCCTTGGTACATTTTTAATATTTTTAATATAATATTTATAATGTATATAAATATATATTTATCTTTTGATATCTATATCTATATATAATCTTTTGAGTTGCAGGAATTTCTTATATACTTTGGATAATAATCCCTTACTGGATATGTGATTTGCACATAGCTTACTTTTTGCCTATTTTTATACTTTCTACAAATGGAGTCATGTAGTATATACTGTTTTGTATCTGGTTTATTTTGCTTTTCTTACTGTTTTTGAACTCTATGTTATTTTTTAAAAGATTTATTTATTTGAGAGAGAGAAAAAGAGCGAGAGTGAGTTTGAGTGGGGGAGAGGGACAAAAGGAGAGAAGCTTCAAGCAAATTCCCCACTGAGCACTGAGCCAGATTCAGGGCTCAATCTCATGACTCATGAGATCATGACCTGAGCCAAAACCAAGAGTTGGACTCTTAATGGAACATACCCAGGTGTCCCTGTCTACATTATTTTGTGTATAGTTGTTCATTCTTATTTATTACCAAGTAATATTTCTTTATACACATATTGTCAACCCATTCTCCCATTAATGGACTTTTGGGGTTATTTCCAGATCTTGGCTATTATGAGTAACACTGCTATCATCATTCTTGTATAAGTCTTTTTGTGGAAATATATTTTAATTTTACTTGTGTAAATATCCAGGAATAGAATTTCTAGGTCACAGGGTAAATTTATATTTAGCTAACAGAAATTGTCAAATTTGTAATCCCCTCCCCTACTGTTTAGTCATGCTAGGAACTAATAGGTTTTACTAATATTTTTAAAGAAAGAATGTTTTTGATTTTGTTAATTTTTTCTACTCTTTGTTTTTCATTTTATTTATTTCTGTTTTGATCTTTATGATTTTTTTCCTTCTACTTACATTGGGTTTAAATTTCTTATTGCTTTCTAGATCCTTAAGGTGAAAATCTAGATCAGTAATTTCAAACCTTTCTTCTTTTACCACAGAAGCGTTTAAAGCTATAGTTTTTCCTCTAAGCACTGCGTTAGCTGAATCTCATACACCTCATATAATCTAACATGGTATGTTAGATTTATATTATTGTTCAATTTGAAACATTTTCTAATTCCCTTGTGATTTCTTCTTTGGCTCTTTGATATTTAGAAGTATAAGGCACAGTTTTCAAACATTTGGAACACTTCTAGATTTTAAAAATTGATTTAAAACTAATGGCTTTGTGGTTAGAGAACATGATTTATATGATTAAATCCATTGAAACTGATTGATATTTGTTTTCCCCATCTATTCTTTGTTCCATTTTCTCTTTCTTGCTCTTCGAAAGTTAATATTTTTCATATCCATTTTATCTCTTCTATTAGCTTTTTAGTGTAATTACTGTATAAAGTTTCTGCTTGTTGATATAACAAATTATCAAAAATGTAGTGCCTTATTATTTTATGGTCCTAGAAGTCAAAAATCTAAAATGAGTCTCACAGGGCTAAAATCAAGATGTCAGCAGGATGGCTACAGTTCTTTTGTAGGCTCAAGGGGAGAATCCACTTTAATGCATTTTCTAGCTTTTTGAGTCTGCCCATACTCTGTGGACCATTGTTCCCTTCTCTCTTTAAAACCAGCTATTATGTCACTCTAACTTTTGCTTCCATTATCACATCTCATTTTTTGACCCTCTTTCACTTACAAGGACTTTTGTGATTATATTGAGTCCACCTAGATAAAACATGATAATTTCCTGATCTCAGTATCTTAATAATATCTGCAAAGTTCCCTTCTCCATAAGAGATAACATATCCACAGGTTCTGGGGATTAGGATCTGGGCATCTTTTGGGAAGTTGTTATTTTACCTATCACAATCACTTTGTTTTATCTCTTAGTATTTGCTGAAGAGATTATAATATTACTCTTTATCATAGTCTAGCTTGGATTAATATTTAATCACTTTATGTGTAATTATGTGTTATATAAGAATGTAATAGCCACATGGCTCTTTTATACCCTCCAATCCATTGTGATACTGTTGTCATACATTGTACTTTAGTGTATGCTATGCATCCCAGGTACATTGCTATTTTTTATTTAAACAATTTTCATTTAAATGAATTAAGAAGCAAGAAGAGTCTTTTTTATTTAACAATATATTTACAATTTCTGGTACTCATCATTCCTTCAGGTAAATCTGAGTTTGTGTTTTACATAGTTTTCCTGTAGTCTGAAGAAATTCCTTTAATCCTGTTATAAAGGTCTCCTGTTAAGTAATTCTTTCAGGTTTTGTTTATCTGAAAATGTCTTTATTTCATTTTTGTTTTTGAAGAATATTTATGCTGAATGTTCACATATAGTTTAAGAATTTTTTCCCTTTTACCACTTTAAAGATACCATTATATTGTCTTCTTGCTTGCACGTTTGATGAGAAGACTGTATTCATTTATTTTGGTGTTCTTTTGTGTATTTGTTGTCTTTTTTCTTTGCATTTGGGATTTTTCTCATTTTTTGGTTTTCAGCAATTTCAATATAATGCATCTATCTGTGAAATTTTTGTGTGTTTATTGGGCTTCATTGAATTTTTTTTCTGTGCATTTAAAATTTGGAAAAAAATTGGAAAAAATTTGCCATATTTCTTAATTTTTTCTATCACAATTTTTCTTTCATTGCTTTCTTAAGTTCCATTTACTTATATGTTAGACTAATTGATACTATTCCACATATTTTAAAGTTCTGTTCATTTGTATTTAGTCTATGTGCTTATAGACTAAATAACTGAAGCTTCTTCAGAAATGTTCCTCAGGTTTTTTTAGTTCCTATGTGTTAAAGTTCACCAATCTATTCTGCAGTGTCAAATCTGATTTTAAATCATGCAATGAATATTTTACTTCAGATATTTTGTTTTTAAGCTCTGGAAACTTCATTCAATTCTTTCAAATATTTTTCATTTCTTAGATTCCTTATTTGTGGAGTCATTTGTTCGTGTTTTCTTTTAAATATCTGAACATATTTACAAATTTGTTTTTAAAAGTTTTGTCTGATAATTCTAATAGCTGTATCATCTCTGGGACTGTTTATATTGATTTCTTTTTCTAACAAGGATTATGAGTCACATTTTCTTCCTTTTTCATATATCTAGTACTTTTTGATTATATCTAGACATTGTAGATGCTAACCTGTTGATAGTTTAGATTATGTCTTTCACTTTTAAGGAGTGTTAACTTTTGTTCTGTCAAGTAGTTAATTAAGAGGCTCAGCTTAATATAGAGTGGAACCACTCTTAAAGTGTGAACTTTCTTAGGTCTTAAGTGAATTCTCAGAACATCCACCTTGGGATCTCCACTTTGCTTGGTCAATGTCCCATTTCCTATCATGATGAAATCTCCAGAATCTCAGTTAGACCTCCCCATGACTCATTTATGCTAGGCATTTTGGACTCTTTCCCTGAGCACACACCATATAGTTTTATTCCAAGACTCATAGTGACTCCATGCAGATTTCTGGGAATCTTTCACTTTTCACCTTCTCTTTACCTGGAAATTCTAGCTGTAGCCCCAAACAGATATCTGTTTCCTTGTCTCAGTGAGACCACCAATCTCTGTTTTGGTTTCACTTTCATGTGGTGACTTTGGAAAGTGCTTCCAGGTAGAAAACTGGGGTGGATGTGAAGCTTACCTCATGTGTTTCCCTTTTCTTATGGATCACAGTCTTGTGATTTATACTGCCACTGGTTGAAAATAGTTGCTTGATACAATCTGTTAAGTTTAATGGTTGCCTGCAGTCTGACATCGATTACTCTATGGTGGCCCAAACTGGAAGTCCATTATCAAAGCTATTTGAGTTTAATTCCAGTTATGAAAACATGCTACTTCCCTGCTTGGTGGTTAAACCACTTCAATCAGTGCAGATTTGACTAATAATAGGTCAGTTATGTTGTATGTCACAGATACTACTATTGTGTATGATTTAGTGATGGGTCTAATAGTATAATTTCCAAAGTATTGATGAGTATAAATGTTAAAATGTCTGTAATAACTATAATGTGATTCTTATTGATGATAAAATCACAGACATTGCTAATATTACTTGATTTATAATTCCTATTTGACCTAGTTTCAAATTCATTGATTTTTTTTTTAAGATTTTATCCATTTACTCATTTGACACACACACACAGAGAAAGAGAGAGAGAAAGAAAGAGAGAGAGAGAGAGGGATCACAAGTAGGCAGAGCAATAGGCAGAGGGAAAGGGAGAAGCAGGCTTGCTGCTGAGCAGAGGGTCTGATGAAGGGCTTGATTCCAGGACCCTGGGATCATGATCTGAGCCAAAGGCAGATGCTTAATTGACTGAGCTACCCAGGTTCCCCTCATTGATCTTTTCTTCTTTAGTGTCCAGTTTGCTGTTAAGGCTATCCAGTGCATTTTTCATTTCAGCTATTGTATTTTTTACTCTCTGTTTTTATTTTTTTAAAGATTTTATTTATTTATTTGAGAGAGGGAGAGTGCACACAGGCAGGGTTAGGGGCAGAGGGAGAAGGAGAGAATCTCAAGTAGAGCCTGACACATGGGACTCAATCTCACAACCTTGAGATCATGACCTGAGAAGAAAACAAGAGTCAGATGCTCAACTGACTGAGGCACCCAAGCACCAACCCCTCTCTGTTTTTATTAAGATTCCCTATCTTTTAATATGACTATTGTCTACCTTGATGGTTAAAGGAAATGCAAAATTACAGTAAGGATACATAGATGTATTTTTTTTTTCCTATCCAAATTCATAGGTCACCTGGGTCTCAGAATATTAGTACTGGCTATCTCTTGGTGATGACTGTGGGAGATTCTTATTTTCTTTGTTATTTTATGATTGTTTCTCTAATATTTCTTCAAGGAGCATGTATTACTTTGTAATTATAAAGACTAAATGTAGTTTAATAATATTAACACAAGTAGCATGTAAATACAATGTGATATTCTTTTCAATATGTGAATTAAAAATATACTGTATAATGTATACATTATTATAGTCTAAGGTAAAACGATTAAACAGTCATATTAAAATGATAGTAATTTCTCTTCATGTTGAAAAACAAAAACAATATGATTAGGTATCATATCAATATCTATTGTAACTGTTTTCTCAATTTTAACATATTTCATATTCTGTAATAAATGTATTCCATATATAGAAAAGCCATTACTTTTTAAAAATGATAATTTATAGGAATAGTGTAATTATAAATACTTTGTGATATATATGTGTAATGTTCTATTACATTTTATTTTTCAGTGTTAGAATTCACAATAATTCTGTCTTGTCACTGAGAGGAGATAGTTATTTGATTATTCATTATAGTTAACCACAAGTATCTAACCAGATTATTTAAAGGTATGAGTTATGTCATGGGAGTAGGTTAAACTCATGAGAAGTGAGTATTTTTTCCTTCAGGACATTTATTAAATCACTATTATGTGAACTGAGGTCATAAGCCAGTCCTGATTAACTTCCAAATAATCATTTTAAGCAATAATTATTTAATATAAAATAGTGCCACTTTCCTTTAGCTATGTGTGTAATCCTGCTAGTCTTGGGAAGTGGTGTAGATAGAATAGATGCTGAAAGAAGAGAGTTTCTAGATAAACAATTAACCCTATTTAAAAGGTGACCTATTTACAAATTTAAAAATACAAAACAGGTGAACAGAATGGTAAATGAACCATCCAATGGGACTTTAATAAAAGCCCAAAGTCTTTTCTCTGAAGTTGAGCCCGATTGCAGCTTGGGCTGGTGGGCAACCTGTGGGATGCCATAGGCCAGTTCATGTTCCTCAAACACCACCTTTCATGGAGGAAAAGGGGATTGGGCTGGGGGTTTTGTCTGCCTCTCCAGTGCATGACTGTCATGTTCTGGGCAGCAGTATTAATGCATTCAGTTCTCCATTGCTAAGTCATACAGCCACAGCCCAGGACCATTAGGGCATTTGTCTTACGCATCTGGCATACTAATTCATTTCTTGGTATATGGAAGCAGTGTTCTTTCCTCAGCCTGAGCCCCAGTGATTTGTAGTACATTCCGTATTAATTGCTCACTATTCTGGGAACTTCACATATCAATTTGACTGTGCCATATAGTGTGATCATTCACTACAAATGTGCTTGAAATATATCCTTGCAGCAGCAACTGCTAAAATGAACAGATATTCCTTTTTATCATAAAATGATTTATATCCCAGACCATCAGGCTTGAAAGGGGGTGTGTGGAGTCACCTACATAAATAACAAGGGAAAGAGAGATTTTCACTTATAGATATAGGTGAAACATCCAGCAAGTTGGAAGTATTTAGATTGTAGGAAACATAGATGCTTGGCATCTTCCAGGATAGAGATGGTCAAGTCCTTCGGAAACACTGTGTTACCACAGTCAGCTCAAAAGTTGTGGCCAGGAAATGGGCTCTCAGCTTGCTCCAGCAGAGGCCCCAAAACAGGGAGATTAGCTGGGAGACTCCTGGGGCTTCACTTCATTTTATATCAAAGTCAACAGCGATGAGAACAGGTTCCATCACGATTTTCCTCTCTACTGCCTTCCAGTCACCACAACTTCCCAGAATTTGCAGAATTACCTTTGGGTCCCTTACCTACTTTTCCTCTACTCTGATGACCTCAGCATCCAGGTGACCTCTTCATTCTGGGCCCTCCACTAAAAGAGGATACATTGTCTGCTTCTCCTAATTATTCGGACTCCTCAGTTTTGAGTATATAAGAGTTGTTGTGTTGCTAGTAACTACAGGGAGAGAGCAAGGTATAATATAAATGACAAACAGGGAACTCATAAGAAATCTAAAAAAAGTGGAGTGATGGTCGCCCCTCATCCCCTGGTCTACAGAGAAATGAAGAGTAAGGTAGGATATTTTCCAGCACTTGTCTATTTCTTTCTGATGTGTTTCTTTTCTTGCAAGTTACTTCTATCCATACCCCTTTCTTCTTTTTTTCAGGATTAGGTGAATCCTGAATTTGCCCAATTGCATGGAACACAATTTACCAAACCACCCAATTATAGGAAATAACTGAAGCTCTTGGCGAAAATATGATCAAATGGCCCCATTCATGATGTAAAAATGTCAACCTCTTCAGAGGAGAGACCCCAATGTTCTGTGTTTTAAATAATCTCTCAGATAATCTGTATTATCAGACAAACTTGGGAACCACTGTAGAGAACTGTCTATAGCACCAAGTGAAAGCCCCTCTCCACTTTTCTATCTACCGCTGGGCCTTACAGAGTGTGATGAAGGTAAGGTTGCATGAGCATGTAGGTAAGGTTGATTCCTGGCCCAGAGAAAATGCTAAACTCATTATTTCTACTTGTATATTTGCTCACAGCCTGCAACCTTCCTCAAAAGTTCTGGAGACTAAAAGTGTGTGCTGCTGAGGCTATCAGTCAGCAAAAGGGCAAGGAAAAAGAGCGTGAGGGTAGGTGCCGTGCAGAAGAGCATGTTTGCTTTGACCTCCTCTCTTATGTGTGAAAATTCATAGAAACGTCTATGAGAACACCATCCACTCTTAATGGGGTACAGAATGGATTTGGGTTTTGGTCTCCATAGTTCAGTCTTGATTGACTTATATTGATATGTTGCAAAACAACAGTATTGTCTTTATTTTTAAAACTAGTAAGAGGGGTGCCTGGGTGGCTCAGTTGTTAAGAGTCTGCCTTCTGTTCAGGTCATGATCCCAGGGTCCTGGGATTGAGCCCCCGTGTCAAGCCCTCGCGTGGAGCCCCTGCCCCTTGGGCTCAGCAGGCAGCCTGCTTCTCCCTCCCACACTTTCAGCTTGTGTTCCCTCTCTCACTGTCTCTGTCAAATAAATAAATGAAATCTTAAAAAAAAATTAAAACTAATAAGAATTTTAAGAAAGGTATTTGCATTTCTCAGTATCTGCCTGTTAACCTTTCTCCACCTGCAAGAGGCCGCCAGAGCTATTTGCAACTGGTAACGGAGAGCAGCAGAGACCGCCTCTTTGTGAACTGAATTTGACTGAGGTTCTCATTCCTGTGTCTGGTTCTTTTTTGGTCATGATTAAATTTCTTGAACCTCTTCTTTCCTGTGGCCTTTTCAAGGAGCCTTGCGGAGGTCCCTGCTTCTCACGAGAGCCATCCAGGAAGCCTGGAGATGGGCTGGAGCAGGGCTACACGAAAAAAAAAAACACACAAAACTCCAAAGTGCCAAATAGCATAAGAAAACGATCTTTCTGCTATCCAGCACGTAGCAAAGTGCTCTTTTAATTGTAGCTGTTGCTGTAATTTAAACAGAAAGTATTTTACATCCATTTTTCTCAAACTGCTCTAATCACAGTAGTTTTCATTTTGCCTTAATGTAGCAAATACATCTGACTACTTATTTTTTTCTCCCTTTTATAATATAGCACTTTACAATTAAGCATCCCAGGCTGCTCTTGTGTGTTTCCAGAGTTGAAATAGACAGAGGAAATCTCCCTTAGTTATGCTACGACTTTAAAAAATTAAACTGTACTTCCAAATGACTTACTTCATTCAACTCCAAATGATATAATGACTTTAGATGTCTCTTGTATTTTAAATTTAGATAATTAAATTCAACACAAATCACATTGGGCATATAATAGTCAAATATCATTTTAAGAGATTATTATTTGAATGGATCATTTTCTCAGGGGCTACTATTTGTAGCTAAGTGAATAACAGTGGGTTCTGCCTCTCCTTATTAATGCATGGGTATCTTCTCTTGTTTTCAATCCCACAGATAAAAATCCTTTTTCCAAAGATACATCTATATAGAAAGAAAAATTCCCCTGGGACATTGTAATTTTCTCCTAGGACTGATAAATTTCTCCATACACTTAGCTTGAAATATTAGCTTACCCATTGTTCATGGAGTAGATCTAGATTGAATGAGTTTAAGTGCATTTTGAAATTATAATTTTCTCTGTAAACATTTTGTTTCAGGTTAATCAGCATCATTGGTGGGTCCTCGAGTAATTACAGATGTTGTTTGCAGTGAGGAGTGGGGGAAGGTATCATCTAAGCCATCACATTGGACAGGAGTCTGATCTTGATAATCTTAACCTCTCAGACTTTATGCAGTCCTATTCAGATTGCTCTCTTGCAAAGTACAGACCAAGAGACCGATCAGGCTGAGTGAAAAAGCTGCAGTAAAACAGAAAACTTTTCATAGAAATGTCAGTCATTCATTCATTTTGTTGTTTTTGTGATAACCTTAAGTAAGCTTGACACATACTAGTTTAACAGTCCAGTCTCACTTTTTTCATTTTAATTAAAATTTATGAAACACATAAAGATTATAATTAAGAGAACTTAGCACTGTTGGACACAGATGTCAGCCCCGTGCCAGAGAAAGACCTTGTACCAGAAGGTAGAAGGACTACACTTCAGTCATCTCTCTGTGCTCATTTTGAATTTGGGGAGTCCCTTCACATTTTCAGGGGTCATCCTTGTTTGCAAAGTGGAGATGATAATACTGATATTGCCCGTTATGGTCTATTCACCTGTACATCGAGCTGAATCAATTTTCCAACTGTTTTTTCCCCATTGTGTTCTTCCATACAGGCTTATTTTAAAGATATGAAACAAGTGTAAATGAGTCTTTAATATACCTTCTGAATGAAAAGCATTACTTTGAGTAGATTTGACATAGATTATTGCCACCTTAAAAAAAAGGATTTCAAGGTAGGATTCTGACATGAAGAGGGGTGAGGCAGCTATTTTTGGAAGTCCTGAAAAATTAAGCTCTCTCTTTCCTGAAGAGAGATAAATAGCTCTTAAATTTATCTGGACATGGATATTAAAAAAAAATTCCTCATTTGGTTTTTAAATGGGCCTCAGATGAGCTAGGGCTGATAGGCAGTTTATGGCAAAGGCTTTCGTCTGTAGCTTGGCTTAACTTTCTCTGAATTACATAAAAAAATTGCTAAGCTGGTAACAAATTTCCTTAACTGTTTGGCTGCAGCTTTTGCCTGTAGTTAGGGTATGAGATGCCATTTAAAAAGAAAGCAGGACATAAATAAAAGCTATATATAAAATATCATTTCACTAACATTTTTCTTTTTTACTTTCTCTAGCTTTTTTCCAAGGGTGTTGAAGTCTGCTGAGATTTATTTTGATGAAGGTAAGGTGCTTCTCGTTATCAGGCTGTAAAGATGTTGCGTTATTGTTTACTGTTTCAGCAGCACTGAGAGGTGCCATCTGAACACTTGTTATAATCGGCAGAAATAATGAAAAGCCATTTTTTGCTAGTTATGTCCAAAGCTTTGATTTACCTCTTGAGACGGTGAAAGATTTATTACTGACACCTAAGGTGGTTTTGAAAGATAACGGGGTCACTGGAACCCTGTGAGAGACTTTTGAGGTTTGATCTTGGGAACAATGGTTAGTAGACAGAGGATGGTTTTCAGAGATGTAGATCATGGCCATGGCTGCTGTGAAGCAAAGGCAGACAAGGGGCTCCCCAGGTAGAGTGGTCCAGGCCAATCAGAGAACGTGTAGATTAAAATCTCACCTTGAGTTTTTCTTCCAAGAATGCCACGTGTTAAATATAGCACATGCATTTGGAGGGCAGCCATGTGGCCTGATTGCATCCCTAAATAACAGAGAAAACTGGAGTAGGAACAAGGGGACCTACCTGGGTCTGGTGTCGGCCATGTTTATGGCCTGCGTTTTCTGGAACCCAACCCAAGCTAGATTGATAACAATGGAACGCAAACCTCCCAAGTGAATTTATTTTATTTAAATATGCATTTGTTGGATGTCTAGACATTAAGCATCTAAATGTGAATCAAGTTCAGTTCTTTTGGTGGTGGTGAGCTAGATACATGGGGGACCATGTACAGCGCAGTGCAGTAGGAGACATGCTGAAGACAGGATATGGCAGGACAGACATACAAGTTAGGAATTCATTTCTTTAAGGGTAGAAGGGCTAATCAGAGGAAGTTAGAGATTGCTTTTGGAATTCTGCTTACCTGATGGTTCAGAAAAAAGAGGCGACCAGGGAAACAAAGGTATTTCATATAAAGGGTAAGATATAAATATTTTGGCTTTGCAGGCCATGTGATTTCTGTTGGAACCACTCTACTCTGAGAATGTAGCACACAAATGCAATGGTAAGCGAATGCACATGACTGCGTCCCAATAAAACTTTATTTACTGAAACAGGCCTGCTTTTGGCTTGTAGTCTTTAGTTTGTTGAGTCCTGCTATAGAAAGATGATATGCAAAGATGAACTTCATCAAATACTAAGAGTAACCCATTGTGATGCTTTTTTCCATCTTTGGAGTGTTAATGAACATGCCGTCACAGGTTTCCACATGGTATGTATGTCTAAACTTGAGCATGGGCAACAGACAACTGCTCATATGCTTACAGTATTTACAATTTACAGGAGTGGTAGCCCAGCTTCCATTTCCCACACCTGTGGCTCACTGTCCACCAGAGCTACAAGGCCGTGCCTAGGAAGCAGGGCAGGTATGACTCTCCTCTCCTCTAGGTTCTCAGCCAGGGATTGACTAGAGCTGGTGATAAGTATCTGGGCTACTTCCCCCTAGAGAGGTCGCTCTCAACATGAGCTCTATGGATGGTCTCTGAGTTCCCCAGTGGCATTAAGTCCAATGGCCCACTCTTGCATCTCACTTCACAACATGCTCTTATTGGCTTCTTGCCTTCCCTATCTCAGGTACTCCTCCTCCCCCTTCACCTGCAAGTTTGTGCTTACCTCCCAAAGCACTGACTTGTTCTCAAACCTGTGTATTAACATTTATCTCTGGAAGAATGCAAACCAAGACAGTACAATGGCCTGAAGGACATAAACTAAACTCCACTTGTGAGTACTTGGAAACTCCTCATTAAGAGATGCTATGGAAAGCCCTTCTCCAAGTCACATCATAGCGCCTCTGCAAAACCAATTATGGAAGATTTTATTTGGGTACAGAGAGCCAACAATAAACAATACTTTTCTTAACTAATGACAGATTGCCCTACTTATTGATCAGGGTCGAGTAGCAGATGCCATTGATCTTTCTCCAGACCCCTACAGCAGCTGATAGTGCCCCCAGGCCCCCATGTCAAGTACCTACATTCATCTCTTCCTCCTACCTTTGGTCTGGGCATACGTGCATGCTAGGCATGTTGAGTGATCTGGGTTGGTGGAGGTTTGGAGAGTTGGGGCTCACTGGGATGGGTTTGGAGGAGGTAAGTCTGGACAGGCTGCAGAGGAGGAGGGGCCTTGTCATGATGGGACCTGAATGACTTGAGGAAGAAGTAGGATTTCATTTTGCACCAAGTTGAGCCACTGACAGTCTTGGAGGCGAGTGGCAAAAGAGTGTTCAATGACATTCTATAAGTACTTGTTGATTCCCAATATATGCCACAAATAGTGAAAAAGTGTAGCAATGAGGACAGGGAGGTGCTGAAAAGTTGCCTTAAAAGGCACTTTATGAAACACTTCCTGATCCTCCAGGTAGACAGCGCTGCTCTGCATCCCACTATTCCTTCTAAGACGGCACCTCTATCACTTTAGTGCACCTACTAAACACTGTCTCTACCCCTATGGCCTGTTTTACCCACTTCTGCATTGAGCTTCATGCTACAGTTAACCATAATTAATGGGCTTCTCTCAACTGTTGTTGTTGTTGTTGTTGATTCCCTACATTTGTCATTAGGTTAATAAAAACATTGAACCCAGCCTTTAGGGAGAGAGAAGTCATAATCAGTCAACATGCTTTCTAAGAGGGGTAGTCTTCTTGACCAAAGACCATTGATCGTCTTTACCCTGATGCCTGAGACCTCAGGACTATTTACACACCAGTTAGTGGAGCTGTCTCTTTCAGCCTTCACCCCTTCACCAGATAAATGCCCAAGAAACTCGTATACCCCTGGTTTAGGGATTCTCAACCTGAAGTTTCTTTTTGAGTAAGAGGAACTCCATGAAGTATGCATTGTAAAGATTTCCAAACATATACAAATGTATTAATAATGAGTAATAGTGATTCCTCATACACCCTTTACTCAGATTCAGTTGTCTAAAGTTTCCCTCCCCTGCTTCCTCTCTTTTCATTTTTGCTTAAGAGTTTTAACACAAATCCCAGCCAGATCTCATTTCATCCATACATATGGGTGTATATCTCTTAAAAATATGGCCATTTCCTTCTGTTTCCACAGTACATGGGCACACCTAACAAAATTAATCATTATTCCTTGGTACCATCTAATGCCTCATCTATACCACACTTAGATTTCTCTGATTCATTCTTCCTTCCTTCCTTCCTCCCTCTTTCTTTCTTTCTTTCTTTCTTTCTTTCTTTCTTTCTTTCTTTCTTTCTTTCTTTCTTTCTTCTTTCTTTCTTCTTTCTTCTTTCTCTCTCTCTCTCTCTCTCTCTCTCTCTTTCTCTCTCTCTTTCTTTCTTTCAGTATTATTTTTGAATCAGGAATTAAATGAGATCCATCTATGTCATTTGCCTATTGTGTTTTTCCTAAATTTCCCCTCTGGAAACTCAATGTTCTCTATGATTTGATATTACTTGTTGGCGACATCTAGACTTGTGACCATCCTTCTTCTCTGACAATTTTTCTCTTCCCCTCCTCTCCTTTTTTTGCCCTTTTTTTCATAGCAGAGAATTAGGTTAAATGTAGATAGTTTGGGTGGGATACTGAATTTGAGCGTGTGTTTTCATGTTAGCGTGCTGGTTCTCATCTTTGAAGATTTGGCCTGAAGGTTAAAATGTTATGAAAAGTAAAACTACAGGTGTAACGTGGAGTCTCTTTACCCCTTACAGCTTTGGCCTTATTACCTCAAGCAATAAGTCTGACCCCTTTTCTTCAGTGTATTGAAACTAAAGAGTAAGTAGTTGATTCCCACTGTTCTTCCCACAAATTTTCAGCAGGGTAAGGCCAATTCACTGCTTGTTTTACACTTAAAACTGCTCTGACATGTGGGGATCAAAGGGAGTATGTAATCGCAGTCACTGGGTATTGTGTGCATAAGATGGGAGAGTGAGTTGAATTTCATGGGCTTTTTTGAAGCTTCTCTTAACTAGAAGTGTTGGCATTTTCTGCGAAGTTTGCTGTATGTTTATAGAGAAAGAGAGACTTCTATTCAAGCACGGTGTGACATTTCTACAAAAATCAATGATTTAGAAGCAGGTAACCGAAATGAAATGTACAACCTCACTTTCTATCTTTTGGAAAGCCTGCTGGGCTGGTTTTGAAATCTTCATACATGTTTGGTATGCCTTTGGGGGGTAAAAATTATATTGAGTCTGCACTTTGGAACATGGAACAAGTATCTTTCTGGGAACGTGGCAAAAAATAGAACAACCACCTAGTCCTATGTTTCCCAAATGGATTTTGTAGTTTTTCTTTAATTTTTAAGAACTTTTAGCACGAGTGTTTATTTTTTCCTTTTATCTTGAAAGATTTTCATCTTTATTAAACTTGATTACCTAATCCAGTGGAAGGGATGGTAATGAATGTGGCTCAGCACTGCCTTATTCGTGTGTCAAGTTGAAACTTGTTCTTTGATTATTAGAAGTAGTGAAGCTTATAGGAGCATGATGATGTTTTAATTTGAATTTTGAAAATTAAAAAAGCCAGGCACTAAATATTGACATAATGAAGAGGGAGAGTTCAGTCTACGCCGTAACCAGCCACTCCCCCAGGATACTCGAGAATTTTTACATCTCCTTTAAAGTCCTTAAAATATATATAAAAAAAAGGATTAACTTCTAAAGTGACTGATAAAGCTAGAGAGAAAAATAGGGAAGAGTATGGCAAGAGTCTAATGAAAACTCAGCACAGGGCTAGCACTTAATTCCATCTCACAATAACAAGAAAAAAGCATAATGGAGAGTGAGGAACAGAGCTATTTACATAATAACTTCCTAGCAACAGCTGTAATGAACAAATATGGGCAGATGAGTCAATTCTTTAAGACACTGCCTCGCATCAGAGCTTAGAAAAAAGGGGAAAAGGAGGCAACAATTAAATATGGGGAGAGTCCCTGAATTTTGGTTCTATTCTATGTCATTTCAGACCAGATCACTTGATCTTTGTTATTGGGGCTTAAAACCGATTTGGCAAAGGGCACGCAATCTGCTGAGACAGCATCTACAGGGAGAGGTCTGCCTTTTCTGGAAATGAGTGGTTAGGGCTGATGCTTGTGAATTTCTTGGCTTGGCTCTAACATCACTAACCGCAAAATCCTCCTCTTCCTCATCACCCTCATCTTCCGGAGTCACTTGGCTGCTATTGTTTTGTTGAATGCTGCCATCTCTGTCAGGCACAGTGCTAGGCACTTTACATATACTTCTTTCAGACCTCTCAATGCTCCTGTACAAATAGGTTTGACTCTCCTTATTTTATAGATAAGAAACCTGAAGCTCAAAGAAGGAAAATCACTTGGCTAAATTAATCTAACAATTAATAATAAAGTAAAAAGAGCTCGTTTTTATTGATCATGTACTACATACACTATGTGCCAGGCACCATGCTAAGTGCTTTCCATGGGTCACCTGATGTGGCTCTACTCAGATCATAGATGAGGCTGGGGAGACTCAGGGATGGCAGATAATTGGCCTGAGGTCATATAGCTGCAAGATGGAGAGCAGAACTCCAATCCAAGCAGTTGTACCAGAAGGTGGGAGAATTAGGGGTCAGACCTTAGTGTGCTTCATGCTGAACCGCAGCAGCTCAGTGTTCACTCACATTTGGAGGACTGAGGAGAGGGTGCCAATGATCATGTGACTATATTTCTTTATAACCACACCAGCGGATGTGGGCTTCTGACAACTGCTTAAGCCCAAACGTAGACAAAATGGTAGATGATCTGTGTGTGTGTGTGTGTGTGTGTGTGTGTGCTTGTGTGTTGCTACTTTCTGTGGTAATCCAACTGGGCAGTATCTCACACCCCAGGACTTGCTGTCAATAGCCACTTAATTCACTTACACTCTACCTTTTTCGAGTAACTGGCAGGATACGCTGAGAAAAATTCTTTGTGCCACAACTTTAACAACTAAGAATGGATCAAAGGATTCTCCTTTCAAAATAGCGCACTCACTTTTTTTTTTTTTTTTGGTTAGCTGCAGATGTTTTCAGTGTTTTAACAACATAGATGACTAAATGTAGAATTTCAGGCCCTGGACAGGAAGCAGGAGGAGCGACTGTGGTGTGTATGTGTGCCTGCACAGTGGGAATTGGGGATGGCTCAGAAAGCATTTTTCGGGGGAAAAAAGTCAAACAGGCCTGTGTTGTTATTCCACCTCCATTGTGATCCCCAAACCTGCTCTTTTCTCCCTATTGGCTGACGGGAAGACTCAGCAAGGGGCAGGAATCTGGGGAGATGTAGCCCAAGGAAAGTGGGTCAGTAGGTTGAGAGACAGGGGACAAATATCTATTCACTTTCCTAGATTGTACCCTTTGCCAGAGTTGCCTACAGATATGGTGCCTGTGTGCTCCAATTTTGCAGAATTACCTTCCCCAGTTAGTACCTAACCCCCAGTCGCAGGGTCTGCAGAAATCCTTCCCACTCAACACCCTGTTCCCTTCCTCTCCTCTTCAAGCTGTCCTTCCTCCTGCAGCTCTGATGTGATTTGGGGGATCTGAGGGATTAATCCTTTATCTAGCAGGTCCTTGCTTAATCACAGGTGGATGTCTGGACTGTCTTCTTTTAAGCTGGACCCCTACCCCCAACCTTTGAGTTCCCTTTTCAAATAGGAAGGCTCTCTGGAGGAGAACTCTTCCTGGTCTCCCTGCCGCCTGGATGGGGCGTAGGTAGCCCGGTGAGTGTGCGCTGCTCAGGGACCTTCTGCACCTGGCTCTGGGTGAGCTCCACCGGGCCAATGCTCCTCCAGGGGGCTCTCTGCTGTTCACACCTGAGGCCATTAAAAAAGGCCTAAAGCTTAACAAGCTAACGCGCTGGGGGATGAATTACCCACTAAGAACAGGCGCCGACTGCGGACACTGCAGAGAAAACTGGGACAGCGTCACCCATTGAGGAGCACACCTGGCTTGTGGCCACCACCTCCTAGCAGCCCTACCCTGGCGTTCAGGTCACGTGGATGCGCTCCCCAGGCTGCCGGGACCAGGGGATTACAGTCACCTACTCCCTTCTCCAGCCCCCGCATCTTAAGGTCATTAGCTAAAACCTTCTAAAAATCTTCTCTTTTTTCCTCCTTCACATTTTCGTTCTCTGTTCCTCGCTAATCCTGGGATTTGAAAAATTCTTTGATTTCCAGGCTTGCAGTGGTAGGCTAGAGACACTGACATCACACTTGTTTTTCCTGCTTTTGTTTTGGGTCCAGCAGAACGTTTCTGCATCTGAGAAAAAATGGTGCCCTAGCAAGATTTGTTTCTTCTTTCCTAGGTGGAAAAAAAAATGCAGTGTACCTTTGTAGTGTACGAATCCCCCACCTCTCTTTTAGAGAATGTAGTTGACAGCGACTAACATCCTATATTAATAGACCAGTAGTTGCTGCATTTCATACCGTGTAGGTTTCCCTCTGAAACCCCAATGGCATTCGAATGCTGCGATGAGGGCTCGAATGTAGCAGCTAATGTGCTACTCCAGCAACCGTTGCCCCCACCTCTCATCTTTTTCTCGAACCTTTAAGTGAAGCTTGCGCTTCTTGGGGTAGGCGGGAGGCTTTGAAATGAAGTTCCATGGTTTAGTTTGGTTCTTTAGAGGAGATTCTAAGACCCTCAGTTGCATCAAGAGATGCATTTGCTGGCGTGGGTTTCAGATGAAAGCATGAAATCTCACTCACTGAACATTGTGGTTTCAAATTAGGGCTTTGGAGATGATGTTCGGAAACCTGGCAACCCAAAGCTTTCAGCAGAAATCACCAGCTTGGATTTGCATATTGGCTTTGCCACAGGGTTTTAGCTCCACCCTGTTTCAGTGCTATGATGTCTTATGAGTAAGAATATTTTCTGATGTTTAACCTGAAGCCCTTTTGCTGTTGCCAAGAGTCTGTTGCCTGGGATAACTGAGGCACCTGGGCTGGAGTTTGGACCTTATTGCTTCATGGATCTGGGGCTGGCTGTTCCTCCAGACTAAATAAATCTGGTGTCACCCTCTATTAAGTTGAATAAATATCTTTCTGCTGACTGAAGTACAAAAAGAAATTGCAAAAAGCTAGGACTTTCCTTTTGTCCATTCTCCCTTTCGAATCTTGCAGAGGATTGAAATACATATTTCAGTGTTCAGCCAGCGAGGCTGTGTTGTTTATCAATGATGGCCCTGGTTGGAGTCATAGACTTGGATTTACCATTGATTATAGGTTTGATTGACTTGGTCACAGCGAGACCAAAGGAACCCATTCCTCACCACATCTGTCCCCACCTTTCCCCACCCTCATTCTGCCTTCCAGAGGGGAAGGCAAAGCAATCTAATAGCAAGTGGTGAATAACATTTTTGTTGTTTTTTCATTAAATGGTAAAAGGGAATCAAGTCAGTTGGCAACAGGTGCCTGTTCTGCCACGCACGGAGGAGGCACCAGGCGACGTGAGTCTGTGCCTGTGGATCTAGGGCAAGCCAAAATTGTAACTGCTGCCAGCCCTGAGCAGAGCCCATTTAGTTCCGGCAATTGGATCATTTGGCAAATGTTTGAATCACCACCCAGGGTTTCCCAGATGCATCTTGGCTGCAGAGACCCTTCTCTTCATCATGTAGAAAAAGCAGAGGAGAGGAAAAAGAAAGAGGAGATGACAAAACAGATGCATTGCTCATTGCCCATGAGCCCATGAGTGGGCTCCTGGAGGACTGGCCATCATGGAGTTTGTGGAAAGATGGCCTTTCTTCCATGTCAAACAGGTAAAGAACAATCAGATGATGAGGGACCAAAGAGAAGGCTGGCATCTTTGAAATTGAGAAATAAGGGCTTTGTACTGACAGTGTTACACATAGCCCAGGTAGCCGAAGCCCCCTTTAGAACTTCATGGTATGAGAGCCTTAGTTAAATTACTTACAGCGAGGAAAGCTCTTCAGCTGCTGGGTGGAATATATGCAAACAGGTCAGACATCCCACCAGTTTTTTGATCTTGAACGCTGCTGCAATTGACTATCCACATAGAATGTTAAGGTGAGGGGGTCATTCTTATTGAAATATATTCCAAAATCTCTAATGCAGAAGCCTTTTTCTACTTATTAAAGATGTTAGTCATGAAGAAAGTTCTTATCTTGGGGACTTTAATAGATGTTACAAATCTTGAAAGCACTATTTTCTTAGACTATTTTTGTCAAATCAAATTTCATTTGGAGTAATAATTCTCCATCCTGGCCTTATGATATCTCAAGGTACCACTCATTCTTTCATTCGGTACTGAAAACTTTTCTGTTTTCAAAACTTTTCATAGATCTTTCGAATACAACTCTATATCACATTGCCTTGTCTCAAAACTTGTGATGGCTCTCTGTGGCCCTTTGAATCTTGGAATGAAAGGGACCATAGAAGGTGGAAATTATCTCCCCAATAATTTCTTTCCTGTCCCAGACTGATTTCCAGCATGAGGGACTTCATTACTACCCCATGAAGTAATTGATTTCATTATAGGCAGTCCAAGGTAATAACATACTTGATTTTTGTATTGAGGTGAAATCAGTTCCTTGCACCAATTGGACCCAATTTTGCCCATGAGAGCAACAACTACCACAGCTTCTGCTTTCTTTAGGATATGGTGTTTGAAGACCTTATTCTGTCTGGTTGGTCTTTTCTCTATTCCATGTTTCCGGTGTCAAGACTGAAACAACCTGTGGGTATGGTTTTTTCACCATTGCTCTTCTGAAAGTGTGCAGCCAGATCAAACCCATGCTTATGAGCTTTCAGGAGTTGCCCTGCCAAATCTATTGTATCTATCCACCCTTGCTACCAGGCCTTCCCAGTACAAATCCCCTAACTCCGGCTGACTGCTCACTGTTCCCTACATACAAAAGTGATAATTCTTCTCTTGTTGGTGTGTCTGAAAGAAACAATAGAGCTCATCTAAGTTGTGACAATATACTGACCTCATGATTTCAGGATCCTACCATATGTGGAGTGCTGATGCTGGAGGAATGAATCGTAGTCTCTGCCATCTTGGGGCCAACAGTAAGCTTCTTAGATGGATGGTAAAAAAAGGGAACAAAGAGATTAGTGATTTCAAATTTCACTAAGAGCCCTGGGGTGCCATGCCAGAGAATTATGTCTTGTGTAGGCTTGTGTGGAGGAAACCTGATTTAGATAGGATTGTCACAAAGGTCTCTCTGGGGATACAGTATTGAAGTGATGCCTGCAGGATGGTGAGAAGCTGCCTCTGTGCAGAGTGGAGGAAGAGGAGTAGAGGAGAGAGAGAAGGAGGAGAAGGGAGAGGAGGGAGGAGAGGAAAAAGCAGAGGATGAGAAGGCAGCTGCATGTGCAGGCATTGGGCATGGCGCTCAAGGAACCTGAGAAAGCAATGAGGGGCTGGGCTGTGGAGAGAGTGTTAAAGGCAGAGGCCAGATCTGCAAGAGCTTTGCAAGCCATTTGAAGATTTGAATTTACCCCTAAAAGCAAAGGGAAGTTCTATTCTGAAGGTATTAAAACACAAGTGTGTGTGTGCATGCATGCACATGTACACATGTGTGTGCACACACATTAATACTTCCCGCTGGAGGGAGAGAGGAGAGAGAGAGGAGTTTCAGTTTCAGAAAAATCCCCTGGTGCAGTATGAAGAAGGATTTGTGTGTCCGTCCCTGAGATGGGTGCCATGGAGAGGGTGGTGAGCATGCCAAGTTGATCAGAGCTAGTTCTGAGCTTCTATCGGGGTCTTTGTTGTGAAAGTAGAGCACTGCGGTAGAGCTCTGGGTGTGTCCACCTGCCCGATGGGGCTTGTTCAAAGGATGCTCAGGCAAGAATGGTAAAGAGCCAGCACTTCAGACTCAGGGCCTTTCGTCAGTTCTTTCCACTGTCTTGCTCTCTCCTAAGGACCTAGAAAACCACCTGACACTAGGGTCCTGGGGACTCCAGAGGCAAGGGTGGCTCTCTTTAGAGGAGGAGCTGGGAATGATGACAGGTGTATACATGGGTCTTCCTGAGTTATATATGGGAGACACAGGGAAGAAATGCCAGATGAATGGAGACCAGATTGGCTTCATTCAGTCTGTACCTGTAACCCTCAAGTTTTCAATCTGGCTTACTGGGCTTTCTCAAAACTTATGTGAAGATCAAGATATTGAAGAGGTAGGGTAGGTTTGTTCCTCACCCCAGTCTCAAGGAGGGTATTCCTTCCCTAAGCCCCTCCCCCTTTCCTTCCCATTGTTCTCAACTCCCTCCAATCCTTCCTTAATTGTACCCAAACACAGTCCACACCACAACCCAGTGAAATGATATGAAGGATTCGGCTTCATGCATTCCTCTACCTTTGAACCTCTGCTGGTAGCGTCTCTCCCCAGAAGCAGACATCACAGGAGGAAAGAACTCTTGTTTGTAGTTACCTGACTTCTGCAGTTGAGGAGAACCAACCTTCTCTGAGTCCAAGTGGAAGAGGACTGGGAAGAAGGGAAGTTGGTGGGAGAGTAGGAACTTAGAAGGGGAGAAAATCCATTCAGAAATTGTATGGGTTTTTACTGGGTGGGTTCTGTAATGAGACTTCATCTCTATTTCTCCAAGAAAACATCAGTTGCATATGACTTTCCCCCTGATATACAGAACTGGCTTTTTTTTTTTTCTTTCATTAGTTAAGATGCTTTAGTGAGCTTGATGGGGAGTGTGGGGTGTGTCTGTGGGGCAACGTGAAATCAGCTCACAACCATGTGGAAGAAAGGGCATGCCTGCCATGCACATACACATGTGTTTATACTGGTTTTGTCTTCAGTTTTAGTTGCCTGCAGTTTTTGGTTACTCATGAGGCCTGTGAGCATTAAAATTCTGCATTATTGTTGCTTCGTGAAAGAGAAGAATCTGGTGCTACCAGAACCCTGGCACAGGATTCTGTAATTGCATTATATTTCATAATTGTTTGGAGTTGGATTATTTGTCCAATTCCATCACACATGATTATTTCCTTCTCTTGCCTTATAAATTGGATAAAGCTCTTATCAGTATTCGCTCAGCCATAGGAAACAGCCTGAGTTTTCAGGCCCTCACATCGTGCTTAAGAGAATTTTAATGTATCTAAAAATACCAGACCTGGTGCTATTTGTTTAACACCATTATTGCAGAGCTCTTTTTTTTTTTTTTTTCCTCCTTTTTTGACTAAGCCAATCCCAGCTGCAGAAAGCAAAGATTACAATGAATGAAAATCCGTAAACTAGGGGCCCTGTTAACTGGCAGATCATCAATGGAGAAAACTCTGCATCCCCTGAATGTAAGTCAGACTTCACTGTGCCTGGGGCCAGCACAGAGGGTCTTCAGCAGAGAAGGGTAACTCATCACTGCTGTAGGTGGGCAGCTAGGACACCGGTCGTCTTGTAGAGGTTTCAGAGCCCGCCTGTGCAGGGACAGAGATACTTCATGGGGCAGGCAAGGCTCCCGACCAGCAGGGAAATTGATATAATGTAGGCGTGATGTCTGCCTCCATTTCTATCTTCATCACCTGTATTTGTAGGCACTGTCCCAGATGCTTGAACATACAGTTGCTTTCCACCAGCCTTAAGAAAGATACAGAGTTGGTGTGGTTTCTGTGTATGGGGAAGAGATTCCTGTCTAAAGGCTCAGAGAAGTTTTGCATCACAAATGTAAGTCAGACTTCACTGTGTCTTGAACCTTTGCTTTCTGACTCTGTTGAGTGCTCTTTCCACAGCATTTTCCTGGCTCAATCCAGTCCCTCAGCATTTTCCTGGCTCAATCCAGTCCCTGGGGCAAATACTTCTAGCTGTGCAATCAAAGGCTTGAGTCAGAGAAAGGCTGAGAAAGCTGGGTTTGAACATTTTTGACATCAACTGAAATTATAGCAGAGAGAAAAGAGGAGTAGGGTTTAGGTTTTTGTCCAAGGGATTGGCTCAAGCTGTTTTGTGGAAGTTCAGCACTTTCCTTAAGGAAGGTCTTACAAATACCCTGACTTGTGTATGTTCATGACATGGGCAGCAAATCCTTTTAATGGAAGGAACCATGATCACTTCCTGTGTGAGGGGACTGTGATATAGTTTAAAAGGAAACACTCATTATTTTGATTTTGTTGTTAGTTATAATGTTCTTTACAATCATAATGTATCCCTAGCCAGCTTTTAAAGAGTTCAATAGTCTAGTTAAAAAAAAAAAAAACTGTCGAAAACGTTAAAATTTCTAAAAATGGTTCCTGGGTAGGATTTATTTAAAATCTACTTATGTATTAATATATACAAATAACAAATATAAATAATGTCAAAAGCAAGAAACATAGTGTTTAAAATTCTATTATTATTCAACTAAGAAAAAACTGTTCTATTTTTCTTTTTAAAGAACTTTTCTGAGTAGTCACTAAAATTACTGATAATACAGCATAATATATTTCACAATTTTGCAAGTGCATCTTAATTTCTCTTGTGTTTCTTTCCTTCTCAGCGTTGCATCCCATTTCATTATAGAAGTTTTCTGTTCTTTTCTGAATGGGGTCATCTTTATGTATTTTTGTCCTTGCTTCCTGTCTACCTCGGGCCTAACTCCTTCAGTGGGCCAAACTCCTTGGTTTGTATATGACGCCTCAGCTTGTGTTTCAGCAGCTAGAACTGAACTATCTTGACCATGGATGCTGTCCTCCCTCGATGGTAGGGCTTTGGTCCCCAACACCGTACATCCTCAGGTAGCTTTCAGCCTTTTTCCCATTCACTACCAACCTGCCTTGGGTTCTTATTTCTCTGATCAAGGGTTGGCCAGACCTATCTGAGCAATATGGTGAATGGTGCCAACATTTTCTTTGTTCTTCACAATGTTCTTCTCTTTCAAATTCAAAAGGAGATGTAAAAGGGAGTGCAGATCTGTTATAAGGCTCCTAGTGGACTGCATTGCAGATAGGAAGAATTTTAAATAAAGAGGCAACCAACAGTATCTGGTTCCCCGTTAAGACAGGGACGTTTGAAGATGGGTGTTCCTTCATGGGGTGTGGAGGGCACACTTTAGTATCACTGGAGAGATATTTTGGAATATTCTAGCGAGGACCCATCTCTCCTTCCACTGAGAGTCTCCATGGGGGCCTCATCTGTGGGAAAAGTTGTGAGGGGATGCTTGCTGACTTTGAAGAGCCACTGGTTTAGAAAAACTTACCTAAGTTGTTTGGAGGCCATTGAAGATCCAGGCTGTGGTGCTCTTTCCTTCTGGCTTTCAACCCCTGTGGCATGCTCAGTTTCATAGGACATCAAGGTATCCATCACTCAGAATGTAGTGCTGGAGGGCAGATTGGATGGTGTTCAGGAAAATGAGACTTCAGCAAGTTCTGTCATTCTTTACTGTGCAAGAGAACACACTCAGGTGCCCTCATTGAGGAAGGGCTGGGCTAAGAGCCATGGGCCAGTGATAAGCAGACTGAGTCCACTTCCAGCTCTGTTTTTAATTAGCTCAATTGATTTCTCTGGACTTTGGTCTTCTTGCCAGTAAGAAGATTAGATTGAGTGATGTGTAAGGTCTTCTGAAGTTCTAGGCTACTTTGAGTTCAACTTAAAAAAAAATAAACCAACTTAAAGTATTACACATGTGACCTACTTTTATTGTAGAAAACTATAAAAGGTTGGGGTAAGCAAAAAGAAAAGAAAAACTTCTTTATCCCATGACCCCACCACACTGCAATGACCTTTAATTATAAATTTCTTTTAGCCCTTGTGGAAAGATAAGGGATATGAATGTATGCACATAAACATAAAAATACATGTATTTTAATATGCTAGTATTTTATAAAAAGGTGACTGTCTTGGGAACTATCTTATAATCTGTCTTTTTAGTTCATATAACAAGAGCACGGGAATACCTGCCCATGCACATTTGACCCCTTTAACTTGGAGGCAGATAGCTTAGTGATCAAGAACCTGGCCTTGGAGACGATCACTGGCTCTGCTCCTCACTAGCTGTGTAACCTTGAGCAAATGACTTCACCTCTCGAAATCTGAATTTCCTCCCATGGAAAATAACCATAATAATAATACCACTTCATAAAATGTTCTGAGGATTAAATCAGACAGGCCATGCTAAGCGCTTAGTACAGAGCCTTGTAAGTGCCCCTAGCAAGGGCCCAATAAATGCTAACTAAAAATGCTGCATATCATTTCATCTTGTTAATGTGCATAACTTAATCAATTCTCTATTACTGCTTATTTAGATTTTCCTTTGCTGTTATACACCATGGTGCACTGGTTTTTCATAGATAAATATTTGTATATATTCTGATGGCATACCTCTACAACAGAATTGCTGGGCTAAAGGACATGTACTTTGAAAGATGTTGATACACAGAGCCAAAGTGCCCTATGGAAGGTTGTAGCAGTTTATGAGAATGACCATCCCCCACATCTAAGGGATGCATTAGTTGTCCTTGTGCTTTATTTTATTTTCTGAATTTAAAGAGAAGAAAAAAATAGGTGAAGATGATGTCATTTTAGTTTGCATTTATTTTTATAAAAACACTCGGCCCACTCTTCTGCTGCAGTATTTGCCTCTTTATCGATGATTTGTGAGAATGTTCGTGCATTTAGAGTAACATCCCTTTGTTTTCATTTATTTCTTTTTTATTTTTATTTTTTAAAGTTCATGAATGTAAGCTCCATAGTCAGGTACTGGCTTAGGTGCTGATGGTGAACACCATAGTCCTGGTTCTTGCCCTCATGCATGTAAGCTTCAGGGAGGGAAATGGATATTAAAGAAATAGTTAAAACCTGCAATAAAGGAGGACAACAGGGCTATCCTGGGAGAGTTCCTGGAAGTGGTGATGACTAAAGAAAAACAGGAGAAAGATGACTTAGCTAGGTTGAGATGGGGTTTCAAATGTGTAGGAATATTTTGGTTCCTTGCTTTTTTTTTTTTTTTTTTTTTTAACTTGGCTTGTGGCCTGTGTTGAAATCTCAACATTAAAATTGGTAAAATTTATGGGTGTTTATATTCATGTATATTTTCCACCTTTGGTTTTTAGCTTGGAAAGCACACCCAGTGGGGTTTTTCTTTTACATTTTAATACTTCTAGAACACTTTCCTTCATCCTAAGTGAGACAGAAGTGTATTTAAAATGAACAACTAAGATTGTACTTCTAGAAGAATCTTGTGTGGCTGGGCTCACGAGCAGTAAGACTAACCTTTAAAACCTGAGCTCAGGGGTGATGGAAGTTGAAGAGGAGGGAAAATGTGTTTCACCGGAGAACTCGGAAGAGGAGAGGTTTTTTTTTTATCTTGGGTTATTTATTTATTTATTTATTTATTCCAGTGTTCCAAGATTCATTGCCCATACCCCACACCCAGTGCTCCATGCAGTAGGTGCACTCAGTACCCACCACCAGGCTCTCCCATCCTCCCACCCCTCCCTCCAAGTCCCTCAGTTTGTTTCTGTGTCCAAAGTCTCTGCTGTTTCATTTCTCTCCCTGAATTACCCTACTTCCCATTTACTTTCCTTCTCCTACTGTCTTCTATATTACCCCTT